>CAUYON010144104.1:0-51301 GCA_963573935.1 Arctocebus calabarensis
TTATATAGTGATCAAGGAAATGCCATGAAGGATATCTGTAACAGTATGATCAAAATATTTCTGAATGTATATGAATCGTGCCCTGTGATTGCACCAATGTACATAATTATGATTCAATAAAATTATTAAAAAAAAAAATTAGGATTTTTGTTTTAGAAGATAACATTCAGTTCTGAGAATTTTTTTTTTTTTTTGAGACAGAGCCTCAAGCTGTCACCCTGGGTAGAGTGTCGTGGCATCACACTCACAGCAACCTCCAATTCCTGGGTTTAAGCGAGTCTCTTGCCTCCGCCTCCCAAGTAGCTGGGACTACAGGTGCCCACCACAACGCCCGGCCATTTTTTGGTTGCAGCCGTCATTGTTGTTTGGTGGGCCCGGGCTGGATTCGAACCCGCCAGCTCAGGTGTACGTGGCTGGCTCCTTAGCCCGTTGGGCCACAGGCGCCGAGCCAGTTCTGAGAATTTTAATCAATGTCTCGACATGCTTAGAATGTTTCCAAGTCATGGAAGCAGCCCAAATGTCCTTCAGCCCATGAATGGATTAACAAATTGTGGTATATGTACACCATGGAATACTATTCAGCTGAAAAAAATATATATATGGAGACTTTACATCTTTTATGTTTACCTGGATGGAGTTGGGACATGTTCTTCTTAGTCAAGTATCTCAAGAATGGAATAGTATTGAGTATCCAATGTACTCAATACTATTATGAAACCAAAATATAATCACTTACACATTCATACGAATGATAAAATGCAAGTACAGTCCAGCATGAGGGAGGCGAGAGAGGGGAGGGGAGAGGAGACGAGGGAAGAGAGAAGGAGCAGGAGAAAGGAGAGGGGAGGGGAGGGCATTTGGTGGGTTCTCACCTAATGTGCACAATGCAAGGGTATGTTTCAAAACAACTAAGAGTAAATTATAAATGTCTCGCCACAAAAAATAAGTAAGTGAGGTGATGGTTATGTTGATCAGTTTTTTTAAGCATTCCACATTGTATTTCAAATCATCACATTTGTATCCCATAAATGCATATAGTTATGATTTAATAAAAATTAAATTAAAAAAATAAATAAAAAATAAAAAAGGAATATTATTCAGAAATAAGACTAGAGTCAAATTAAAACAAATTCCAGAATGTTTGTCTTCATTTATTTTGTGTTTAAAGCTATTGTAAAAAATAAGGAAATTTTTCTCTAATTTGAGTAATAATTAGCATAGGGAGAATTAAAGTGTTTGGGGTGTCATCAATCCTAGGTTCCATCTCTGCCACAGAAACATCATCATGTGTTATGGATAAAGGGCAAATGAAAATATATTACCAGGAAATTAACTAGGGTTTCTAAGGCATCTGTGAAATGGCCAAATTTTATTTAACAAAAGAAACTTTCACAACTCTTGCTATTAGTTTTCAGTCACCCTGAATATTTAAATGCTCTCTCTTAATTTAATAGAAGGAAATTAAAAAAAATTCTGGTTTGGGAGCCAAGTCTTAGAATTTCATAAATGATCCCGTCTAAAAATTGTTATGGCTGAGCAATAAATCCCTGGAAAATGATGCTTATATTTGTAATGGAAATGTCACCAGAGCCTTAAATATAGCAGCTCAACGTGTCTCAATTACTGTGCAGCAAAGTCAAATTTGTAATTGATTCTGACTTGTACCTTTCTGTGTGCTGAGTTTGGTGGCCCTGGATAGAATTGTTTTATAAATTTAATATCCTAATTTTATCTAATGAGATTAATCTATAAATCAGTTGTCTACACTTATATTTTTTACACACCTATCTCCCCCCCCAGCCCGAGAACAGATGAGTTTGTTCTTGGAGCATTTTATTAGTAAATAATGGATTTCGGCAGTTTTTAAAGTGGTTCTTGGAACTTTCACATCTCACAGTTACACTTAAAGGATGAGAGGTAAAAATGGAGAAGTCTCGGCTGGGCTCCCGTAGCACAGTGGTTACAGCACCAGCCACATACACTGAAATTGGCAGGTCCAAACCCAGCCTGGGCCAGCCTGGGCCAGCTAACCAACAATGACAAATGCAACAAAAAATGGCCAGGCATTGTGGCAGGCGCGTATAGTCGAGGCAAGAGAATCGCTTGAGCCCAAGAGTTTGAGGTTGCAGCAAGCTGTGACCCCAAGTCACTCTACTGAGGGTGACATAGTCAGACTCTGCTTCAAAAAAAAAAAAAAAAAGGAAAAGTCTCCAAGTCAAAATTTTGTTTGTTTATACAGAACTGAACTTCTGATTGTAAGGGCATGGATGGACATGTTTCAGCTATTAGGAGACTTCATGAACATTATCTAAGTGCTGTGATGGTAATAGTGATCTGTTTCGTGATAGCCGAGTAAGCAAGCCAAATGGATACACATACTTAATGACGTTTGCATCCAACACTCACAACCCTGTTGTTTGTTGCTGAACCTGTGCAGAAGCAACAATGCAAGCTGTCTGTGCAGACTACAATGATACCTATACGCAGCAATGAATTTAAAGTTTTGAAATTAATTAATTAATTCACAAATGGTTTTCAGAGATTCCACCAGATGGAAGAGCAACAGAGTTACATTTAACCCTTGAGCTGGCTGTCTATGGTAGGAACATTGCCAGCTATAAAAAATAATAATCAGAGGCCCATGAACTGCTCTTTTTAAATGGCTACATTAAAACCCAGACACCTGTAGTTTTACTAGTTGCTAAAACGGCTTGTAATTGCACATGCATGAAACAGATGTGTAACCAGAGCTGCATAACTGGTTTCCATTATACAAATACAGGTGAATGAAGGAAGAATGGAGAACTGAGATTTGTACATGTGAAATTTAACCTTGGAGATTCACATGAACCTTCGAAAGCAGTCTTCATGAAATACACATTTAATAAAATATTAAAGCCTGTCTCTCCACTGCCTTTAAGTCATGGATATTTACATTTCCAAAAATAATCTGCTTAAATTTAGACAAGATAATAATGACTAATCCGCATCCCCTCAGACACGTGTTCTTCACAAGTCTTACTGAAACGGTTGCCAATCTATGAAGATTTTTTTAACCAACTTGAACAATTTAGGGTTGGTTTTTTTTTTGGTTTTTTTTTTACATTTTTTAGAAAAACAACATAGCTTAAGAGTCTTATAAAAACCCATGTTAAAGGAGGTTTCCAGAACTTCAGTCTCTCTAAAAGCATGACCCAGGGCCTCATTACTAGCATCCCGGAGTTTGGTTGTTCTGAAATTTACAGTACCTTGTGTCGGTTCACTGGGGACTGACTCATCCAGCCCAGGACGCAAGGCAGCGAGGAGGCTATGGGAATCGTTGCACAAATAAATTTTTGTCAATGTTTGGTTTGAGAACTGGGACTCTGCTGAACTTCAGGGGATTGATTTTAATTCAAATGTTCCAAAATTCTGGTTTATAACATCTGGGATGTGGAGAGTGGATCACTCATTTTGGAATTCTTTAGAAAGGAAAAACAGTGAAATGCAGACAATTATAACATTCAACAAGAACTGTCCTTCCAGAAATCCTCATCACACCTGGGATGGAACCTTTGAGCCAAAGTTTCCTTTCAGATTTCTTAGCAAAAGGATTGCAAGCAGAATGAATGAGTTGGAGCAAACAGGCAGCATGTGAAAATCTCTCTGAATTGAGAAGGAAAACAGGATATGTGTTCATGCTCGCATAACTCATCAGGAAAACTCATTCCAAGTCATTCCCAGGGATGATGAGCTTCCCCAGAAGACATTATCTTTCCACATTTTTTCCATTCTGAAAACATTTTAAAAACTCAAAAGTCCTTGGGATGAAAATACAGCCTCTTGCAGAATGCGAATGGAAGACATTTTGACCTGGAGGTGCATATAGTATTTTTAAAGGGTTGTGTGGTTGCTCATTCTGCAGCTCCAGCCCTTCTCTGGATTCAAATGATTCCTCCGGGACTATCGCACCATTCACAACGAGGAAGGTGAGGTGCAGAGAGCACCTGCTAAGTCTTCAAACCAGGGCCAAAACCCAGCAAATGGAATCAACAGGGCAAAGCTGTTTGGACATATTGCAAAGTCATTTTAGATATTCCCAATATATCTGTTAAATATTCATGTGTATTCTGACAACTATGCCCTTGTTACAGGAGCTTGAAATTATTGGGTCTTTAAGTTATTCTCAGAGTATAAACTGAGCACTCCTTGAAGTGTATTAATTGCTTCAGACTAGTGGTATACCATTTACCGTATGAAAATGTTCCATGCTCAATTGGTGAGTTAGAGCACCAAAAAAAATGTAGCCCGCCCATACTTTAAGATTGGGGAAACATTCTGGTAGGTCTCAAACCTGGCTGTGCATTGGAATGACCAGAGGAGCTTTAGTAAAATGCAAAAGTCTGGGTTCCATCCATAGATTTTCACACAGTTGGTCTGAGGTCCCTGCATCTGAATACTTTCTTTCTTTTCTTTTCCTTTTTTTTTTTGTAGACAGGGTCTCACTCTGTGGCCCTAGGTAGAGTGCTGTGGCAGCATAGCTCACAGCAACCTCAAACTCTTGGGCTCAAGAGATCTTCTTGCCTCAGCCTCCCATGTAGCTGGGACTACAGTTGCCTGCCACAATGACCGGGTAGTTTTTCTATTTTTAGCAGAGACAGGGGTCTTACTATTGCTCAGGCTGTTCTCAAACTCGTGAGCTCAGGCAATTCACCTGCCTCGGTCTCTCAGAGAGCTAGGATTACAGGTGTGAGCCACCATGCCTAGCCTGAATATTTTCTAAAATGTAAATCCACTGATAATTTTTAATACATTACCAGGACTAGAAAATACTAATGAAGAGCTAAGTGTTTATCAAACTCTGCTCATGCATCTTGTAAGGTAGAACTTACAAACCCATGAAAATGCAGGATATTTGAGCTCACCGAAGCTATGTAGGTCTTTAGCATGTTAAAATGTGCGTGAATTGGGGGGCCTCAAAGAGCAGGGAACATATGCAGCAATGGCTTTTTAGGTTCACTTGTGGCAGTGGCTCTTTTCCTACCCCACGGATGTCACTGTGACCGCAGCAAATCTGCAGAGTATGACGGCAGTTGGTTCTCAGGAATGTTCCGGGGGAGATTTCTCCTTTCATGGTCAAGAGGCATATTTCTAGCACCTCTAGCAAAGACTAGCACTCAACCAAATCAGAGACCACAGGCAACAGTAGATATAATTATTTCCAAAAGAGAATGAAATAAATCTTCTTCTCTCATATAATCACAAAATCAAGGTCACCCAAATTGAAAATATTACTTCCCTTGTACCAACAGAGGTCCATTTCAAGTCTGTATCAAGGACCAAAGAAACTCTAAAGTACCTGACTTCACTTGAAGAGCCAAAATTTAACTTATCCTGGTAATGATCTCAGATAAGGTGTAAGTTTTACGTGTTTCCTGGAGATCATCTTTGCTATAAGGCCATTGTCCCTCATTCTAAAGTTTTGAGGAAGAGACTTCTCACAGTTTGTTATCTGTGAATCAAAGAATCTAGGTTAGATCTACACCAGAGTCCAAAAGTTTCAGATAGCGAGGAAAACATTCAGTTATATCCTGTTCTCAAAGACCCACATCACTGTCTGGCTTTCTTTTTCACCTTTTCATCAGATAATCTGACAACTTATAAAAGCCTCAGTTTTATAACTTCAGTAAAATCACTTAATCAGGACTTTTTAAACCCACAATAAAAAAAAAAAAAGACAGAATACATAGACAACATCTTGAAAATCAAAGATTCCAATCCTGCAAAACTAAACCTCAAATTATTTTTATATTTTCCTTTTTCCCATTAAAGGATAGAAGGAGACATGTGTGCTTTTAATTTGTACTTTGTTCTTTTATTAATACAGAATGTTTACATTGAAGGCAAATTGTCTCAAAATCTTTTGCTTCTTGATAAAAAACTTTCTTTTCAAAACTGCAGTTCATAATATTTAAGTATAGTTTAATTGCGAATATAGGTTATTGCAATCTTTCACCAAACTCTTCTTATATTTATTTATTGGTATTAAATATTTTCCATATATTCCAGAGAACACAATCTTATTAAACCATCTTACTTTATTCAGGCGGTAAGATGATGAACATCTTTATATAAATTCTGTAAATGTAAAGTAAATGAAAGAAAAGGGATCTTTGCTTAATCACAACTGCTTTACATTTGAGAATTATTCTCTGGCCTTACAACGTGACCTGTTCCATACGTAGCAGCTCTTTTGTTATTGTCTCACCCTGAATTCATTTTTAAATGCCAATTTCCATAATAATTTAATGCAGCTGTTAAGACATTCTCTTTCTTTTGATCATTGTTATTAATGATGTGCCACAACATATGCAAGGCCAGCAATCCTAGCTACTCTCCCCTACACAGACCATTGTGCATACTCTTTGAGACCCTAATCTTCTGCCCAGTTCTTCTAACCTCAGCCAGCGTCAGCCCCTCACAGCCTTTGAGAAGGACCAACTGCTGATGGAAGCTGCTTTCAGAGTTATCAGCCGAGGACTTAGGAACTATGTGGACAGTTCTCCTGTGATGCACACAGTCAGAAAAGAAATTGTTCTCCATTATTCCCCAGTCAAGCAGCTTGGCCTTAATTGTAGTTTTCTGTTTGCCATGGAATGGTTTTACAGCAAAATCTTAAAGCCATTTTTTTTTTTTTGGTAACTGTTATTCTCCTTGATATTTTGAAATAGCTGCATTCTGAATGTGTTTTCCTTCTCCAACACTAATGTGTCAAAATCCAGTGGTAAAACCTTTAAGGTTCCAAAAGAAAAAAAATGTATTACCCATAAATAAAATGAGATAATAGAGGGGGTTAGAGATAAAATCTTTCTGTTATAAGCAATTTTGTAAGAAAAAGAATATGGTACAGTGTTTGTATATAATACCAGAAAATCAGATTTTCTCCCTACAACCTAGCCTCTAACACCTCTTCTCTTTCAAATAGGTAGAAAGGTTTGAAATTTATAACCACTTTTGTGATTTTTTAATACTTTCTCCAGCAGCTGCTCATTGAAGTGGGCTTTATTGCTTTATAAAGATGGGAGGGGCGCTCTTTTGATATAAAAAAATTTATCCTTTGAACAAATCAAGTTTTTTAATAGGTCGATGAAGAAAAGTATGGTAGCTGTGGGAACAGAGTTGTTGATACTGCAGTTACTTAAAAATTTACAAACATATTTATATGGTTTTCATTTAAAGGTTTCTTCTTGAGTTTTAGTAAATTATTTGATTTGGTGCACTCAAATGATTGCTGGAAAGATTTATTATTTGGGAAGTCTTTTTCAATGAGCTGAAAGGTTTTATACTCCACAGTGAATTCTGATGAGGAATATACTAAAGAATTTTAAGCTCTGAAATAAGAAAGTTCTTGGAATTGTTTTTTCCGGTTAAAGCCAGTCCAAAAATTGTGTCATGTTTTAATCGAAAAGCATTTAGATAAACGACATAAGGTAAATGTCTCTGTAGCAGCCAAAACATTATCTTAGTTCTTGATTTACGAAATATTAATGTCATTTTCGTGGCAGGAAACCTTTTTTTTTGCTTTAAGCATCTCCTTAGAAAAAGAATGTCAGAAAACAGAAAACGTTCAGTGTGTTGTTAAAGTGTTTTTAAAGGAGCATATCAGCCACATCTTTGAACTTCTGTTTCTGCAATAAGTCAGACCAGGACACGGAAGTAGGTTGGCGAGGCTTTGGAATCTGCACAGAAGGTCACCGCTGATCTTGCTTGTCTTTGGCATTTTTTATTTGACAATGACATTAACTCCAGGCAAACTACATGAAGATAAATAGGTTTATGAAGGAAACTAGGGGGAAAGGAAAGAGAAGGAATGAAGCTCAAATTTTCAGGAAAAATGATTATCAGGAGGAGATGGTAATGACATTAGAACAGAGACCCATGATTAGAAAACCTTTTCATCCTTCTTTTGATTTTAACATGGCTATTTCAACAGGCCTCATTCCCTTAATATAAAGGATAGGTCTGATGAACAGACGAAAATCAGATGACATAGTGGGTGATTTCTGGCCTTGGTTTCCACAATTCCTTTCATGGCAAATAAGGAAAGGAAACTAATGAATGGATTATTTAGGAGCACATTTGCCAAAAAATGTCTTGTCCTGTGAATTGCTGGTATTTACTAGTAAATAAAGTTATTTTAAAAAAATAAAAATTCCCACTAAAAGAGTGAAAACATGATTGAGAGACTTTCCAAGTACCGTCGAATTCCTTATGAAATTGCCCACTGCATATTACGGATCCTACATAAACAATGCCTCATTCTAGGAGTGATAAACAATGGACGCCAACCCCCCAACCCAATACTAAATACATGAGGCAGGAAGAAAAACATTTTACAGTTAAGATTAAGGGTAGCTCCCAAAGTAAAAATGAGTTGCCAGCTCCAAGCACATGGCACACTTAGGACTGCAATGTCAAGGTTAATCCTGAGTCTGTTTGTAGGCAATTTTATTCTGATATTCCTCCATGCTGGTGTCTCATTCCTGAGGTCAGCACAGTTGTAATTTAGCGATCTCATTTCAGGTCTTGAACACACACTTGTTTCAGGTGTTTGCGTATACATGTATATGTTTATGTGCACGCACACCATGTGGGTATGAGTGTCGGACTATCAAGTGCATTTTGTTTAAACAATAATGCCTCCGGCATAGAGCATTTCCTAGGGTTTGATGACTGGCTAAGAGCAAATGATGGCTTTTGCACCATTAATTCCAGGATTGCGTTAATCTCTGGGATACGCCCTTTCCTGAGAATTTCACTGCCATTATAAACAAAAATGTATATCCAACCTCTTCAAGTTCAAAAGGCACAGATTAGTTTAATAGGAAATACAGTTTCAAATGAGGCCCTTTCACCCTCTTGATGGCTTTTTCCAATCAAATGGCATAGATTCCCTCTCAGGAGATGAATCAATTTGTAATTATTACTACTACATATTTTGCTTAAACTGCTATGAATCAACCTAGTCAGCGAGGCCTTATAGGCAAAAGTTTCTTCTCCATTTTCTCCTCCAAGTTCCAAAAGCTAAGGAATGAATGAAAAGAAATATTTCATGCTGCAATTTTTTTTTAATTGCTATATGAGCAAAACAGGTGCTGAAATGTGAAACCCTTTGAGGAATTTTCTCGGTGGAACAAATCAGTACTAACACTACCTAAAGTGAAGCTGACTGTCATGTGGAATGTTGTACAAAAGCAGTGTCTATTGACAGAAGAGCCATAAATGACTGTCCCCAAAAAACCAAAAAAGGGGGGGAAAAGAGTATACTGTCACTTTAAGAAAAAATAAACTAAAATATGAACTACCAAAAACCCTGCCATTTCCAGCCTGGGCTTGATTAATGATTTTTCTATCTAATAAAAGGTTCACAAACCATCTGTTTTTCTCCCTAATGCCTTGCCCAAAGGTTTTTCGTTCCTATTTCAGGCTCGGGGCCAACTGACATTCCACTCTTTTTTTTTTTTCCCAGCCTTGTAAACAAACCCTTCTCTCTTTTTAATCTTCCAGTGCTGTTTCCTACCCATCGTTATGCATATTCATTGCGAGTAAACATTTTTAGTGTCTACACTTAATCTCCTCCACTGGCAATTACTGTTCTATGCTGTTTTGTAATGCAGAAGGGCCAACGCTTTCCGTTCTAATAACAGCTGGGCCGCAGATGGGGCCTGCAGTCATTGTAGAAAATAAAAATTTACAAGATGCCAGTGGAATTTATTTCAGTTTTATGGAGTCACAGGAGGAACCTTTCTGTTATCCGCCTTCAGTGAAATCTGCAGGCACAAGGCAAGCTTTTGACATTTAATCAAAGGGGGGTTCAGGTAGGGTCTGGAACAACGCAAGGAAGAAAGCAGGTGGATCATATTAGGCAGTGCCATGGTTAATTTATTTAGAAGTGATTGGCTTAGATGTGTGCAGCCAATATTTGACATCATGTATATATCTTGTTTAGCATCCTGCCTCTAAATTGTTACCACTGGAGAGACAGCGAGCCGTCACTGTGGGCCGAACCAGGTGTGCGGTCGCCTTGCTACTTAGAAGTGCTGGTGGCGATGGCACTGCACTCACCAAAGACGCAGCCTTTTGTGTGGTTTCTAAAAGTTGATTCATTTTTACTTCTCGGCATCGTTCTCTGAAGTCGGTAAGTGCTTCTTCAGCAGAACCCCGGAGTGTGTGAATGGGCTTTTGAAGACGGGCTGCAACCTTTAATTTAACAATGTGGTTTAACTGGAAATTTTCCGTTCTATGACTCGAGTATGTGAAAATGGATTTATTTGAAAAGCTTAAATTTCCAGCGTATGCTGTTACGCTGATCTAGGGTGGGATTAGAACTGTGCGGTGACATACTGAGCAGCCCGATTGCGGTGGGTAAGCGCTAACACCCACTCCGGAAGTGAAGAGTAAATCGTCCCACGCACACACGATCAAAATGCAACCCGGTTCACATACACCGCCGCCTCCGTGCGGTTTCGCCCTGGTTCTTGAGCCCATCCGACTCCATCCTTCGCTCTGTCCTTCCTTACCCCAAACCTCCCCTCCAAAATACACAAAGGGAACCCAAAAAAGCCACCTAAGGAGACCCCATAATTAATTAAAGAAATGAACACGGACTTGTAGACTAGGTGAGACCTATGCCAAAGGTGCTTATGTTTTTACATGTGGGGCCCTCTTTTGCTACACATCGTCAGGTGGTTGCCTAGCAACCACGAGAGCTCCACTGAGCATGCGCACTGAGAAGTCTATTTGCTATCACAATTTACTTTTGTTGTTGTTGTTGTTGTTTTATGCCCACTAACCCAAACAGGATGCTTTCCTTTCTGAAGGACAAGTAAGGTCTACATGAATTTGAAAGGCAATGGAGTCTATTTTGATACCAATTCTGTAACAATGCCAAGCATATATCCACATATGCATAACACACATAAAAATTGGAGCAGATTGACATTAAATAAAGTATAAATTCCCATTTATTCAGGTTTTTATAGACTCATTTCTTTCATTCTCTTTATCCTTTCTGATTATGGCCTCCTTTTCACTAAGAAAAGTCATTGAGTAAGAGGGAATTTAATATTATATGATCAAGCATATTAAGAAACTTTACTAAAGAATTGGAATTGATTTATGCATTAGATAGCATTTTTCTCCCATATCTTTCTTTTTCTCTTTTTCTTTCTTTTCATTTCCTAATGATTTTGATTCTACAACTAAAATTAGCTTCCTAATCTCTTCATAAAGGACTAGAAATAGTTTTGTGTACTTCAGAGGGAACAGCAGTTTTTCCTAAATTTGAGACAGGCACACTTTCTATGTAAGGTTAACCTAATCTATTCGTTTATTGAAACCTTATCACAGTTGCTTGGTTTTTTCCTAACATCTAGATTTGTACACAAAATGAAATATGCCTAGAACATTAAGTATCTGCTTAACTAGTTTTATTACTAAACAGAATGCCTTTTCAAGTGAAATTCTATATATGGTTTAAAACTACATCTGCAGGATGTTCCCTATGCTTTATTTTTCAAATCTTCTCATTTTGCAAAATTGACTTATTCTTTTAACATTACATATTGTATACAAACTACCTTGTAATGGTAGAATCTAAGGATTCTACTAAGGGGACAGGCTTTTCAACTAATTCGATAACCCTGTCTCATGTCCAGTTAGTCCTATGGAACCAAATGTGACACATTTATTTGGATCAAATTGCTTTCATGCCAGGAAAGCCTTTCAGGATAACACTCTCCCACCCTGCTTTGGGAACTTAGATATCAACAAGGAATGAAAATGAAACAAGTTCTGCAACGTGCTTGTCTAAGCCTCAGATAAACCCAGTTCCTATCTCCTGCTCCAGCCTTCCCTGCCCCCAGTGCAACTTTCTTTTCCTTCAGCGCCCAAGGCATTCTGGGTAGAAAATGTGCTGGTGATGCTACTGGTGTCAACAGCAGAAGAGTACAGGGCTCACTCACAATGCAGTGGTGCTGGTGTCCTGAGGATATATTGGGTGTGTATGTGTATGTGTGTTTTCCTAAATGATAATTGTCCTTATCTGTGGATGAACCAAAGGTTTTACCATTTATCCCTCAGAGACAACCAGCAGAGGGAGCAAACTTTAGCACACAAACAGTATTCCCTGATGTCCTAGCATTGGGAAGAATTCTGGAAGACATACTGTATAAGAAATTAATAAAATCAAATGATTTCATTTCACTTTGATTAACCTTATTAGAGACCCAGGCAGGCCGAGCAATGTGGGTAATGAAGAACTAAACAAGGCTAATTGGTGCAGTTAGGAGACCTGGGCTTGGTGGTTGTGAATATGATGATGTAGCTGGTAAAATGGCACTTGCTTCCTTTTTCCTTCCAAAAAAAACTACTAACAAAAATTTTTTAAAAAACACATACACATATACACACAATATGTGTGTGTTTTTAATTCCATGACTGGAAATACTTATGTTCCATTTATATAGTTTCACATATGCTCTTTAATATGGGAATATATATATATATATATATATGCTCCCTGGGGAAATCTTCTTTCAATTTCATTCATGTTGACAACTCTTTTTTCTCCCTTCCTTCTCCCTGTTCCCTGTTTCATTGGTGTCTCTCTCACACACAAAGGGACACACACACAACACACACACCATCACAGACACACGTACAGGCCTGTGAGCTTGCACAGGGAAACAGACCCCACGACAATGTTAGGAGCTGCTAAAAGGTTTGTAGAGCAGAGTCATTTTTCAGTTTCTTTTTTTCCCCAAACCCAACCCAGGTGATTAGCCGAAAGGGACTTTGTTCCCCCATCCTCCGCTGACTGTTGCTAGCTCACCACAGCTCTAGTATCTCAGAATGTAAATCGAATATGAACATTTCAGGGTTAAAGTAGGGAGTATGGGAGCTTTTATGAACAGAAAGAATTGAAGCAATTGTTTGGACTCTTTCTCTCTCTCTCTCTGCTAAAGTAGGATCGGAATTGATTGTTTCCTCTCACCTGTGGTCATTTCCTATTTTAGGGCATCGATGATATCTGGACCCATGTCCTTTTCAAGTTTCCCAAAGCTTAGTCTCTAGAAATCCTGCAGAGGGTATCAAATTAGAGCTTCATGCCATCAAATACATCTTTACATTTCTGTGCAGTTAACTCAATGCATTCATTAGAATGTAAGGCTCTTATTTTCACTGAAGTATGTGGATTGTTCTCCTCATCCCCTATTTCTATTATTTTCAGTTTCTTCCCTCCCGCCCTATTCTCCTGCTATATTTCAAGTATTCATACTTTATACATCCCCCCCAAAAATTTCTAAGGGTTTTAACTCATAAAAATCTCTATAATACATTTATCAGCTTTTTATATAAAACCTGACATTTTAGCTTTTGATGGCAGCAAAAATAGTATATCAAATTCACATGCAGAAATCCAATGTTTAGGGGAAAAATATTATTAGATTCTAATATGCAGTGTGCTCTTCTCTTGGTTAAAAAAGGAAAGTTTTTCCTTCTCTTTTCAGATTCTATACAAAATAGCACAAAGATAGCAAATAAGACTAAATGATAAAATTTCCATATATATCTACACACATCATATATATGATATGTATGTATGTTTCAGATTGCAGGAAGGCAAATAAAAAGTTAGAACTTCTTGATACAGTAGATGTTTCTAAAATCTCTAAGAATTGCAAAGCAGCCTTCCTCACCAAAGAGCCTTTGAGCCACTCCTAAAACTGTGCAGAACCCTTATTCATAGAAACCAAACAAAAATTCCCCCAAATTGGCAAACATTCTTTTTATTAAAAAAGGGGGAAATGCAGGCATGCCTACTGGTTTATTGCAATTGAAATTCCTTTAATTCAATTTCAATCGTATTTATGACATACACTCAATAAATACGATTGTATAGTCACCAGAACCCACAGATAGAGGAATCGCCTACTGACTTAATGGATGGCAGAGATTTTTCAAAGATTTGGGTTACAGTTGTATATGTTTTCCTCCTACAAAAACAAGCATCTATATGCACATCTCATTAAAATAGAGAAAGGAGTGCTTAAGCCGAGAGAGAGACAGAGTCAGATGTTTTTTTATTATGGGTTTAAATGTTACAGAATTGGTTACAGGATGGGTTTTTTATTTTTTCCGTAGGAAAAAAAATGGTGAAATATTTTAATAATGCATACCTAATGTTTATTTTCTTATTAGTAATTGTTATAAAACCAGAGTGCTTTGCCAGCCTATCTGACTGCACCTGTTACTAGGTATTTCCAAGAGACTCACACACCAATTTTGCCTGAGTGCACTGGGTGTATTTCCCGTTGTTTTGATTATACAGTCAGGGCACAGGCAGTTTGCATTCAAAAAAGAAGGCACATTTTATTCAAAGAGGGAAAGTGATGTCCTTGGAACTTCAACCTTACTGAAACTCTTTTTAAAAGGACACACTGATTGGAATGGGAAGAGTTCCAAAAAGAGGCATCCAGAGAGGGAAGGGTGGGTGTGTGACAGAGAAAAAAGAGAAATAGATTAGATTAGCAAACCAAGACTGTAGCCTCCCAAGAGACTTTCTAAAAAATTTGTATGAAGTCATTACAAGCACACAGTATAATCTTGGAGGGGCAGATCATGTTCCAGGGCGCAGAGAAAGTGTGCCCTCCAAGCTGAGTTTTTGTAGAACAAATTCTAAATATTCCCTCCAGTCACGAGAGTTTTCAGTCCCAAATTGCTGAAAGGATGATTCGTTGAAATTCCTCTTATTTCGGCAGAAGTAACATTTCTAGCTAGTTGATTTGGGCATCAAAATGAACTAGTGTCTTCGGACATCTGTATTATAGAGACACCCTTATGCTAAAACCCGACTCCAGAACTCCCCTTACAAAAATAGCACATTTCCGTTCATGCAGAACGGTGATTAGACTTTCCCAACACAACTCATACTTTTTAAAAGGCGCGTCAGAATTTTAAAGTGCATTAAATAAAGGGCATTGGCACATTAATGCAGCTCTCTTTGAGGAAAGATGCCGCATAATTTCCGCTGAACCGTTGCACAAACCTTCAATAAAGAAAGTTCTCGAAGAAAAAAAATATACCCGGGCACACATTCTTGATGTTGAGGACAGTGTCCTTGGGAATTAAATAACTTCGTACGTATATTAAACTAAGCCTTTAAGGTGCTTTGTTTCCAATACTTAAGGAGGAGAGAAAGTCCCTAGGGAACTGTTGTTTTGCTAACTTATTTTAAATATTCTATTTCTCTGCAGCTGTCTGCCTGCCGGTAGGGTTATACAGGAGATTGTAGTTGAGTGATAATTTTTTTTTTAGATAGGTGCTACTTTCTTCTCCATCTAAACATACATTTATAAGAAACAAATGGCTTTCTGTATTAAGGGCTTTTGTAATGCCCATGGTATTGTAAACAAGGGACAGGGTGACAGGTGGATTGGCTCCCTCTTAGCTTTGGCTCTTCCCTGCTGTCTCTGGCAGATGTGCAGATAAGGACTGTATGTGTATTAACTAACAGCATTATGCCGAGCACTTTGTAACTCTGTGTCATGGTCTTCATGCCTGTTCAAAGTGACATTGGAAGCACAAAATGGGGCGGCACTCCAAACCCAACCCCCAATTAGGCAGTGTTTCAAGACTGGAAGAGATTGAACTGAACGGCTGCAAAATCAATCGTAGCTAGAGAGACTAATTTGGTGGCTTTTACTCCATGGTTGAGCATATTTCGAAGTTTAAATTCTAAGCAAAAGAAAACCAGGAAGATAGAAAAAAAAAACTTCCCATAAGGAAAAACAGTGACAATCAATACCTTAACAGCCTGTTTGGGCTACAAAGTGATGTCTGTTTCAGTTCGACATCCGTTTACTATTTGCTAAGCCTCTACCAGACCTACTGACTGTCAGGTTGGAACACACAGAAAACCAAACCAAACCGAAGAATTTTGCTGTCAGCAACATGAAGAACAGTACAGGTCTTCTGAATGGTGGATCTGCTCCCTTTGAACAGACTGGGAGCTGAGTCTGGCCCCAGGATTTCCCTGGACCATCACTGGAGTTCATGGTTTTAGTAATGGCTTCACCTTAGGCTTCCAGTTACAATCAATGTGGCCAAGAGAAATCCACAGAGTTCTCAGTGGCAGGTGAGTAAACCCACTTTCCAAAATACATCAGACCAGTGGCACCGGGAGGCCTGATCATCGGTAGTTTTTGTGCCAAATAATTTCACTGGCTTCTTGCTCTTAAAAGCTGCCATTTCTTGATTCTTCAGAACTTTACTCCTCATCTTTTGCCCACTGTCACTAATTCAGATTTCCTCCACTAAAATTGTAAACCACCCAAAACTGATCCAACCAAGAGAGGGTGAGAACAAACGAGGTCACCAGAAATATTTACCAGACACTAATGGTTTCCAGTCTTGGTCTAAGATACATAAAAAGTTTTAAAAGAATGTTTCCAGCATCAAAGACCAAAACTGTTGTATCCCTAGAAGAGGCATCTCTCCACATCACTGAGGCACATCCCGAAAGCAACATGGAAGAGTTTTTCTTGTCCTGAAAACATGACAAGTTATAAATAAACAGAGGGTATCACTTCCTCATGCTGAGGTGATGTGCAGAATCTGGTCAACAATGAATTTACCAAATTACAAAAGAAAGTGCTGTGAGCGTTTTCCAGCATATTCTAATGATGTTGGTATAGTATGAAGAATAAAACATAAGACTCACTTACCACTAGAAAGAGATTCTTTGGAGCAAACCCTTTGAGAATCAGAGACCAAGGCTCAGTTTTTCCCTCCATGAAAAAATGAATTGCACATTTCTCCCAAGAGACAGATTACAGATTTTAAAATTCCGATAGAACAACCTAGCAAGCTTCAAGCCTCCCACATGCGTATATGTTACCGGGTAGGGAGAGAAATGAGATGCACAAGTCCCATTAATAATAGCAGTTGCATGCTTAATTTCATGTGCACTGCACTGAAAAATTACTTCTTACTGTCTAAAATAAGATTCAGGCAGAGCCTGGGAAATCAAGAGCTCTTCCAACATACCTTCCAGTTCCAATGTGAACTAGGAGCTGGTGACTCATTTAGCAGACAGATACTAAGGGCATTGTTAGTGGATACCCTCCAGAAGGATTGGATAGGAACAACTCCAGGATCAAGGACCTGCTCACTACAAAGGAGGAGCAGTGTTGTCAAAAGCTTGCAATTCTTTTTTACATCAGAGCAAGAGGAACAAGGTGATTTTTCTGAAACTTTTCATTGTTAAATCCTTTAGCAAATGGAAGAGCAGGGAAGGCCTGAATTGAGGGCTCAGATTTAGATCAGAATAATTCATTGCCTGAGGCAGGGGTTCTACCTGTGTGCTTACCTCCAAAACTAACTTTCATTGCTGATGTCACCCTTCTTACGCATTGTCAATAAGGTCATTCGTGAAGAATTTTAGAGCGGAAAGAAACCTTTGAAACTCTTGCCCTACTCTTGTGTTTTATAAGTCTAGTATTAATTAGCTCCATAAAAAGAAAATAATAACAAAAACGTGTCTGTCCTCTGAGATGACCAACTCAGCCCAAGACTTTCATAATTAGCACTGAAGGGTCCACCTTCTAGGACACCCCTCCATCCAGGCATATCAGCAGGGTTGATCACCCTTGAGAATCCCTTAAATTCTCCATTTCTATTAATGGCATTGCCATTATCTCCAGGGCCCCAAATCTCCCTTTCTGGCTGTTTTATATCTGAATAGTCTTCTTTTTTCCTTCTTGTTTCTACTGCTAGAACCCCGCCCAACCCCTGTCATCTCCATTCTGAACTTCTGCAAGCCACTGCCCTTTTCTTCCTGGCCCCATTTTCCTTCTGCACCCAGTGTACCCACAGGCCTTTGGAGATGAACCTTGTCATTCTGGACCTCAGTTTAATGATCTTTAGCCTGGTATTCAAAAGCCCGTGCTCGCTCCCTATATGTTATGCTAACTTTACAATAGAGAAGAAACAGACAGCTTCATCAGACAATAAAAATCTGTGTTCTCCATTCCTCGTTCTCCATCATTAACGAGAGCCATGCTACCAAGGCCAAGTCATTTAACCGTTTGGGGTTTCAGTAACCCCCATTTGTGCAATATATCACCCTCCTAAAGGAAAGAACCAGTCTAGTTGATCTCATGAAATTATGATTTTTTGAGCCCAGGATCATTTTCTGTCGACTCTCTGTGCGTGGCTCCTTATTCTAGGAAGCAGGCCTCAGTTTCCCCAGCTCTGTGCATATCGCATATGCTGTTCTGACGTCCCCATGCCTCTTCTCACCTCTGTTGTGACTCCCCATGGAAACGCTGTCCCTGTCACCTCTCCCTTCCACAGCCTCAGTCTCTCCACCCTCTCTGAATTTTCGGGGTTCTTTGTTTCTGCCTCTCCTGTGACACTGACAAAATAATCCCATCTTTCACATTCTTGCTCTTACCCGGCACGAGCCTTATTTCCCAAGATCCTGGGAGGACTTGCCCAGCAAGGATTCCACTTACAGAGAGGCCTGCTGCATGGTGGGCAAGAATCGTCATGGGCAGAGTTGTTTCTTCCCAGAAAAAGCTGTTAAAGTCCTGACCCTCAGCATCTCAGAATGTGACATTATACGGAAACAGGGTTTCCGCAGATGTATTTAGTTATAACAAAGCCGTTATCAGTAGAGTCGCCCTCTTACCCCATCTGACGGTTGCTCTTATAAGCAGACAGGCATGTGGACACACAGAGCCACACAGGGAGACTGTCATGAGATGAGAATGCAGAGAATGCAGGGCAGCTGCAAGCAAGGACAAAAGCCAAGGATTGCCAGAGGCCACAGGAAGGTAGGAAGAGGCAAACCCCCCTGCAGGTTTCCGAGGCACCATGTCTCTGATGACACCTTAATTTTGGATTTCTAGCCTCCAGAATGGGGACAGAACACATTTCTTCTTGTTTCAAGCCACCCAGTTTGCGTTCCTGTGTTTTGCCAGCCCCGGGGAACTAGTAGCGTCAACTGTCTGGATGTGAAACTGTGTTCTGCTGCTGACTGGCTGTGCAGCTCTCAGAAAGTTATGTAATCACCCGATGACTCCATGTCCTCATTAGAATATGATCACAGGAAAAGAACCAGTATCCTAGTGCTGTTGTAAGGAAACGAAGAATTAACACCTGTAAAATTTCTACTCTCCTGATGATGAATGGGAACTATTTAACCTAACCTTTTATTTTCTTTTTTTGCGACAGAGTCTCACTCTGTCTCCCCAGAGTAGAGTGCTGTGATGGCATACCTCACAGCAACCTCAAACTCTTGGGCTCAAGCGATCCTCTTGCCTCAGCCTCCCAAGTAGTTAATACTCCCACCCCCATGGCTAGCGAAGTTTTCTATTTTTAGTAGACACAGGGTCTCGCTCTTGCTGAGGCTAGTCTCCAACTCCTAACCTTATCTTTCAATGCTATTCATATATTTGGCATTCAATGTTTATTGAATCAGGGAATATTATAAGTTCCTGAAAGACTGAAATAATATATGAGCTTCAGCCTCCCAACTAGCTAGGACTTTTGGTGCACACCACCATGCCTGTCTAACTTTTTAATTTTTTTGTAGAGGTGGGGGTCTCACTCTAATGCCAAGACTGGTCTTGAACTCCCGGACTCAAGTGAGCCTCCCGGCTTGGCCTCCAAAAGTGCTGGTGTTAAAGGCAGAAGCCACTGTGCCCAGCCTAGTTTCTTCAACTTAAAAATGGGAGAATCTTGGTCCATAGGGTTTTAACTAAAGATTAAGTAAGATGAAACCTAATAATCTTGACTTTCATAAGTATCAGCTATTTCTACCAGTTCATTTCTATTTATTTCAAAGCATTTTCTTTTAATGTTTTCCCAAGTTACAAATGAGTATTTTTGTTAAATGACTTATATTTACTGCAAATATAACACCATAGAGAAGGAATCTGACTTTGGCTGGCTAGGGCTCATTTTCTTGACCACTACAACAGTCCTTCTCAACTGGGAGCCCATTTCCCCTCCCACCCGTGGAGGACATTTGGTGATATCTTGCGGCACTTTTGATCATCATGATTGGGGTTGGGGGTATAATATCTGCATTTAGTGGCGGGAGCTCAGGGTAGCTCTTACTCATTTTACAAAACACAGAACAGCCCTAACAACAAAGAATGAACCAGCCCAAAATACCAATAGTCTGAAGACTGGGAATCCCTGCTCTGAAATAAGGTGATTAGGCTGAGTGATAAGACGAGGTGGACGTTCCCATTCTTTCCAGCTCAGAAATGTTACAAGTCTCCGATTTCCTTAATGCATTATAAAGGCCACTCTCTTAGGCTGCTCAATTAATTATTGTTATCACCCCCTATTTTTAAGCTGTTTTTTTATCCTAAGTGTCAAAAAAGTAATTATTTCAAACAATCTAAGTTCTCACAGGTTTTAGCCCAGTTCTCACTGTTGTACCTTCTAGATTGCTTGACCCAAATGTTCCTACTAAAGCTTTTCCATTCACTGTTTTAGTTAAGATAGAGGTTCAGGGTGTGGGTTAGAAACCCAAAGTAGCAGTGGCTTGAGCAAGATGGACGATTTTTCTTTGACAAACATTTCTCTCTAATCCCTGCTAGGAGGTAGCTCAGCTCTGGGAGGTCATGAGGACCCGTGGCCCATTGAGTCAGAGGCCCAGGTTCCTTCTCTCTTCTCCATTCTCAAAGCTTTGTCCTCATCTGCATCATCCAAGATGGGGCATCACTGTGTCTCGTTCCAGGCTATGCAACAGGTAAAAGAAAGGGGAAGCATGTCCCTTCCCTAATGGCATGACCCACAAGGTCCCAATATGAGTTCTACTGATATCCCAGAGACCAGAACTTACAAGGCCACATACTTACCAGTGGAGAAACCTTGAATATATAATCTTTATTCTGTATGGCCATGTGTATAGCGAAAGAAAGAAAGAAAGAAAGAAAGAAAGAAAGAAAGAAAGAAAGAAAGAAAGAAAGAAAGAAAGAAAAGAAAGAAAGAAAGAGAAAGAAAGAAAATTTCAAGAGGAGCCATGGGCAAGTGTCAGGAAGAATGAGATAGTGCACAGGTCAGGATATAATAATACCCCAGCAGGGGGACTCTTTTTCTAGGATTCCCAAAAGCCCTCTCTTCTTTGTAGAAACAGGATCTTTATTTCCTCCTGCACACCTCTTTCTTGCCCTGCATGTTTCCTTGTTCTTCAAGTTTGCCCCACACATCACAGAAGTGAACAATGGCCCAAGAGTAGGAGAATATCCATGTTTACAAAGGCTGTAAGAGAGGGGTAACTGTAGGGAGGCTAAGCGTGTTGATAGGGAAAAGGTTTTAATCACGGATCATAAAATCTACATTCACTCTCTGAGCCTGGGAAGGGCTCAGATTGGGCCTGCTTCATCATGTCTCTTCCTCCCATTTCCTGCCCATGACCCTGGACATCCACACTGCCACCTCACCCCATAAGCTGCACCTCTAACCCCAGTCACATAACCAAGCAGTGGGAGTGATGGAAGGCTGGAGCGGCCATCGTTGCCACCAGGTTAGGAGAAACTATCTAAGAAAAATCGAACACAGAAGAAAACAGATTTCAGAGTAGAGAGGAGAGAACCCAAGACTTAACTGTATTCTTTGCATACTCGGAGCCAGAAAAACCCAGCGACTATCCATCTCTTACACTTTCCAGTTGAGCCAATAAATTTCTTGTTTTGCTCAAGCAAAATTTTATTTCTGTCTTTTGTACCCAGAACATGTCCCACTAATAAAGCCTATAAGACATGCTTATTCTAGTGAAGACGGAAAACACTCAAATTATTAAAGTTCAGTGAATTCCACAAAGGGACAGTTCTCTCTTTTCACCATTGAGCTGCAAAATATACATTTCCAGGAAAAAGAAAATGGTAGAATTTATGAATTTTTAAGAAAATTAAGCGTTCAACTTTAATTGGGTTAAAGTTGCATCACCCATTTAGAGCAGACAGTAATATTAGAATCATGAGCACTGATACTGGCATCTATCACAGCATGGGCTAATCTTAATATTTGTAAAAAGTCTTTAAAATGGCCATTTTGAATGAAATATTCAAGCCAGCTCTCCTATTGTTTAAAAATTGGTTGGGTTTTTTAAAAGAAAATATTTCTTTTGCAGATAACACACATGAAAGAATCTTGCCCATTATGTTCTTAGGTGGCCTTGAAGCAGGGTGGCTACTGCAATGGCAGCCTCAATGCATCTTGCATGTAAGGTCATGCTGAATGCTTCAATTAAGGCTTCCACTTCTGTGCCAAGGGCAGAATTCCACAGCCTTGGGCCTTAGCTTGAGAACATCTTCTTTTCAGGCTGAGCCAAGGCTACTAGGTGCCTCAAGTAGACTTAGCTAAAAACAGACAATATACTTCAGGCTTAGGATCTGGGACTATTCAAGGCCTGGTTCACATTTGAAAGTGGGCTTGGTGCTCAACCTCTAACTTGTTTGAAAGGGATTATCAAAGCCAATGAGACAAGTTTTGGAACTAGGACAAATGCTAAATTTTGGGCCCATGAGCATGGAAGATTGCCTTGGCCCATGGAAACTCACCAGACCACTCTCGCCAACTCAAAAATACTCACGGGCAGCATCAGAACTTCTGGGTTGGCGAGAACGTCCCTGGCCGTTCCCTCCTGTTGGCCGCCCCAGAAGAAAGAGTGCCATGACGGTAATGTTCAGCTGTGAACCTGCAGGCCGCCTGGTGGGATGGGCGCGAGCTAGGGCCTACATAAACATTTCCCTTTCCAGGTCTGTTCACAGAGAGACACAGCAGCCAGGTGACCACCCCTCCAAGGCAGGACCTCGGGGCCTCCCCCAGAGTTTTTCTCTCTTTTTATCTCTCTCCATCCAGTTTGTCATCACGCCACACATACACCCCTGCCCCAGCAAAGCTCCTCAGATTTGATCTCCTTCTCGCTTTCCTCTGTCAATCTCCAGCCACCTGCTGGGACAGTGGTGACAGCTTCTTTGTTGTATTTTCGCTGCCAGAACTAGTTTTATGCATAAATAGAGCTGAAAGCTACCCATAGGGCCTGATTTCAAGGACGCATGAATGTTTGCAGAGACCCAGGTTCACTGTCATTCCCACCGCAGGATGTCTGCCATTTTCACATAGAATAATAACAACTTGCATAAACATTTATTGTGTGCCTGGTGCTAGTTAAAGAGCTGTACATATTTCAACTTGTTTAATCCTTCATTGCAAAAATAAAACTAAGGTTTCAAGTGGCAAAATATTTGGCAGAGGTTATATAAGCTAAAATTCATACTAGAGTGTGCATGGCTGGTGAAAGATCTGGTCCTGTTATGAGCTTTTATAAATGCGCAGAGGAATCTTAAAGAGAAGTTGTGTGCCACCCAGTAGACAGAATAGGGCTAAGAATGGGAGCTGGGGTACAAACAATAGTGACTTAACATTATTTCTTACCTCTTGATTTACCTCCACCTGTTCAAATCAGCCATACATACCTTTCAGAGGTGTTAGAACCCTCTTACCATGTCCCTTTGTCCTGCTCTTATAATAGTTCCCCATGAACCTTAGAAAGAAATTAAACTTTCACAACTTCTAGCAGCCCACACACGAATTCCTCTATATTTCCCTGAATGCCACAGCTCAAATTCTCCAGCAGTCCTGCTTGTCAGGTTTTGTAATACAATAATCAGAATGTGTTTTTTGGCAGCAAACCCCAGGCCTGCTCTAGAGTTCACAAAAAACAATATCAATATAAGAGGTAAGTATAAAACACGTAAGCTTTATATACAAGACAAACATTAACTTAATATTATACTACTGTCTCCAGGATGCTTTATAGGGATTAATTACATGATGTCTGCAAAGCAGTTTGAGAACCTCCAGGAAAGGTGCTATATAAATACAAGGTATGATTATTTTTAGGTGCTTCTACTACTGACATTCAGCATAGCATGAAAGAATGAAAAATTATCTTCATGTTCCCCGTTGTGGTAACAACTTCAGCTTAGGGTTTAGAAAACCCATTTATAGAAAGTGCTAAAATTAAAAAATGCATTCCTTACACGAGCTGCTCTATGTAGCTTGATCTGTGGAAAAAGAGACCTTTCTAACCACAGAGTTTTTTAAACATGATGACTCTGTAGGACAAAGTAAGAAATTCAGAATTTTCAAAACTTTTCAGTGAAGTCTCAGGCCCCTGGCTCTAGTCCAAGAGAGACTGTGTTTCTAGATAGATGTTGCTATCTCTTTCAGAAACTTCTCCAGAGGAAGAGAGTCCTCAATCGACTTCAGCACCAGTTTCTGTTAAACAACCTTGCTATGGGGAAGTTCTTCCTGGTACCTGATTTAAACCCCTCTCCTGAAAATGTACCAAGTTTTCTCTTGTTTAGCCTCGGGGAACCCAGAGCTCAGCCAGGGAGTGATTTTTCAGTGTAGGTAATAGGTAGCTTTGCTGCTATAATCCTTGAGGTTTCCTGATAATGCTATCACCTTTTCCACTTTTTGAAGAAGTGATTCTGCCCCTAGAATCACTTCCTCCAAATGCCATTCTTTGATTCCACTTCTTCCGTGTGTTTTATCATAAGCCTATAGTTTACTAGAATAAAGCCTGGAGCAGAGCACACATGCATTCCTGTGTATTCAGTCAATGAATGGAGCTGTTATGATGATTCACTGAAGTCTCAGGGGCTTAGCAGTTTGGCAAGGAAGGAAGAAGACACACCTGGCTGGATGTGATGTCACTGTTGACATGCCCCTGAACTTGCCTTCTCCATATCTAGACTCTGGGAACAGTTTCTACAGACCACACCATAGGACTCTTAACCCAGTCCTTATACTTGGATTTTTTTAGTTGTCCTAATTTCTTACAATTGGAAATAGTCTGCCAACATTTAAAAATTGGAATATTTTATGTAACATGGATTCCTACCTTCTCCTGAAATACCAGAAAACCTGGCAATAAGGAGATTCCATTTCCACAGGACACCAGTGCCCTGGAGCTGAGCAACAGTCTGTTTTTTACACAGGACCTTTGCTCTCTCATGAGCGCCCATCTCCACCAGCTCTGTTGCACCCATGTGCTCAGACACCTGCTGCAGGCGCATGAGGTGGGCGCCCTTCTGGGGATGAAACATCCAAATGGTCGGCCATGCTGTCCACTTCCCACCAGGGGTGGTACCAAGCAGATGCACCCACAATCAGATACTTGATCCTCATAACAACTCTGTAAGCTAGACACCACCTTCATCATCACTGTCGTCGCTATGTCCCATGATATGCAGCGATAATAAAACCGAAGTTCATACAAGTCCTTTGTAGGGAACCATCCCCATAGTTCCCTCTTACAGTAAAAAGTTCCCTGGGCCAGGGGTCTGCAAACTAAGAGAACAGGTCAAATCTGTCTCCACCTGCCTTGGGAAGGGACATGGGTATTCATTTTATCTACTGCTGGGCTACAGCTGCCTTTGAGCTCCAATGGTAGAGTTGAGCGGTTGTGCTATACATACGGCCTGCAAAGCCTAAAATATTTACTATCTATCTCTTCACAAGAAAAAGCTTGCCAATCCCTAGCCTATTCCTTTGTATATTTGCATTCTTGAAAGGGCCCTTAAAATACCACTTATCCTCTCTTCCCAACCAGGTAGAATAAAATACAAAACATACCCCACTGATCCTTATCCAACTGTCATCAACAACTTGACCTTCCCATATTGTGTGATACAGTTGTAATTCTAGTCATTTTTATAAAGAATTGGCTATTTCTTATAGAATTTAAAAGAAATTAGAATTGAATTAAAAAACTTAGAATAGATGCAGAATTTACCCAACACAGCTTTATCTAAATTGAGACACAGAAAAACAGTAACAGAAAGATGTGTATATATATATGTGCATATATATGTATACATATATATATAGTGTGTGTATACATTACATGAATACATAATTTAGACTGAATATAGTTAAAGGAGCAGAAAAAGATTGGCAGAGAAAGAATAGGATCAAGCAAACCTTCAAGAATGGGGTGCCTTTTATAGTGTTTGTGTGTGTGTAAGTTAAATATCTCTTGGTATAAATGTGGAAGAGCAAAGACAAGATAGATGGGTTGCAGAGCCTGATCAGAGCTTCAGAATCCTGCTTAACACAGCGCTCCAGACAGCCACAGCAACTCAGCAGAGTTGGCTCACTAAACGGATCCTTTGACATCTTTTAAGAAAAGATACTAGTTAGCAGTGGAAGGCAAGAGATTTTGGTTCTCATTACAATCTTATTTTTAGAAATTAAGTCACACTATCTGAATCTCAAGCTTTTTCTATATAAAGTAGGGCTAATTATATTTTTTATCGCTTGCCAGGGTATTGGTAAAATGAGAACAAAAAAGTTAATGAGCTCCTGATAAGTTAAACAGGCTGAACAATTGTAATATTTTTGTGGTGTCGGCACTTAATGAACATAAAAATATGAGGAATAGAATAACAGAAGCTACCAGATGAAGGCTATCCTGAAATAAAGAGTCTAGCTGGATTTTTCCTATGATGAATTTCATTTGGAGAAATGAAGCATAAAAATGTTCTGCTTAAAAGAAATAGAAGTGATTACTTGAGTTCAAGCAAATGATACAGATGAGGCATTGGAGAAAGATGATGTTATTGATAAGGTTGAGCTTAATTTCCTTTAAAGTTCATTCAGTAAACATTTATAGAATACCTACCACTGGGAAGTTACAGACCATTCATTGCTTTTGAAAACACAATGATGTATGAAGAGGAGTTGGTTTTCCCCTCAAATTCTCTTGAAATAAACTAGGTGGTGTGAGCACAAAATTGTGTTCCGCTACTGGCCACAGATAGCAAAATAGTAGATTAAACAGACAGGGCTTATTTTCTCATGGAACTAAAAGTCTGAGTCAGTAATTGTGTCAGCATGTAAGGGCCAAAGTCCCTCCAATCTTCTTGGCCTTCCTCTCATGGTTCCAAAGCCTCTGGAGCTCCACTTAACACATTCAAATCTCAGGCAGGAAGGGGGGGAGAGGAATTTTAAAAATGAAACTCTACCCAATAACTTCTACTTATTTTTTAGTGGATCTCTATTTGCAAGAAAAGCTGGGAAATAGGACTTTTTGGTTTTGTTTTTAACTAGACTCATCGGTATACAAGAGGATTCTTCATCCAGGAGGAAGGACAGAACAGATATTCAGTACCAATTAGCAATCTTTGCTACTTGAATAAATTAAATAAAATATAATGTTAATTGTTGTAGGAAAGTTACCTTTCTTTCAAAGAGCTTTACTGTAATAGGAAAAAATCAGATATATAGATAACTAAAAATAAATCAGATTAGAAAGAACTTTATCATCTAGATACAAACTATCTAAAAGACACAAAACTGTGTTGTATATAAAAGGAAATGTCACTGCACTTTCTAATAGGTGACAGGACAATGGTTAATTACTATGTCTTTCATTTTGATGTTTTTATTTCCCAATGTCCTACCAAAAGGCAGAGAAAGAAGGCCTGCTGGATGACATGAGTGGGTTTCCACTGCCAGTATTTCAGTTTATCTTTGTAACAGTGACTGTTAGAAGAAGGCGAGGGCAGAATTAAACATAGTAAACCTTCTAATCATGAACTCAGATGAACTCAGCTTGGGAGAAAAAATGGTGAAAGAACCTAAGCTGGGGCTCGGCGCCTGTGGCTCAGCGGGCTAAGGCGCCAGCCATGTAAACCTGAGCTGGCGGATTCGAATCCAGCCTGGGCCCGCCAACCAACCATGACGGCTGCAACCCAAACAAAAATAGCCGGGCGTTGTGGCAGGTTCCTGTAGTCCCAGCTATTTGGGAGACAGAGGCAGGAGACTCGCTTGAGCCCAGGAATTGGAGGTTGCTGTGAGCTGTAATGCCATGACACTCTACCCAGGGTGACAGCTTGAGACTCTGTCTCAAAAAAAAAAAAAAAGAACCTAAGCTGGACACTGAGTTCACCAAATACCTGGAATCACAGGGTGTTATGTGGGCTGTGAAAACCAATGGCAATCTGGGCTGTCATTTATGTTTCTAGGTCCAACTCATTTTCCATTTTCTACAGAAAGCCATTAGTGGAAGAATGCTAGGATGTGAATAACAGCACAGTAAGGCAGGGAGGTGGCCCTCCATGCCAGGATCCAGGCAGCAGCACCTTTCCAGTGTCCCCTTTATGGATCAACTCTTAATATCGCGGTCTAACCTGTCAAAATGATCGTACTAATTTCCATTAACTCACGTAATAATAAATTAAGGTTCTCCTGGGCCTACGAATGGTTTAAAAATGCATAAGGAACAGCAAGAACAGGTTTAGGGCCGAAGGCCAGCTGAGACTCTGCATCCTAGGTCCCTTAGCTTCCTCAGCTTACTTGGACAATTGTACAGGTGGCCGAGGATAACCTCTATTGTGTGGAAATGTGACCCAAATAGCCTTCTTCTAAGGAAGTGTCTGGATAAATGAGTCATTTCTGTTTCTTTTTCATGGCGAGTTTGTCTTTACCCTTTGATTTGCGGGTTCTCTTCTGGCATACGGTATCCTAGCTCTGGGCAGCTATAAAACATTGCCCTCCTGACAACTATATACACAACGTGCTAGGCCATTTCCTTATCACAAATATTTGTGTCTGGGACTTCACATAAATGGCCAAAAAAAACAAAACTGACTTAGCAAAATCAACTCAACTCACCACTCACCCAATCTGAAAGGAATTTTCCAGAGATCTCCTTGCCTTGAGGACACACTGAAACACCAAGGAGGGAAGAGCAGTGCAGTTTATTTTAAGAAATCCACAAAATATCCAGAGAGGAAACAATGAGTCTGCCTCGCTTATTTTATTGTTTAAAGCACATGTTGAATCAGCTCTCAGTTTTCAGTGGTCTTTCAGCTGATTTCCACTTTTCACGGACCTGGGTTCTTTCCACATCCCTGTGAAATAGTTCAGTGCTTTAGATCATTTCCTTGCCCTAAATATGTGCCTTGGACTTCAAATATGTGGGTTGGGGAGCTCATTGTCTTTTCCAACAGAGCTTTCTCCTTGGTGGGTGACAGATGACACACTGGGATTCTGCTGCACGTACTGGGTGGGGGGGCTGAGTCAGGCAGAGCCTTCAGCCCCTGCCAACTCAGCACCAGAATGTCCTTCCCCAGAATGTCATGTCATAATTTAACATGCCCTAATTGCTTAAGAAGACCCACCATGGTGTACATGGTGCATTTTCATTCCAACTCTGGATCAACCAATGGAGAAAAGCAGGTATGGATTAATCCATATCTAACAAACATTTATTAGTTACCTATGGAATAGAGTTTTAATAGCCAAACTAGCTAATGGTTTGTGCTATTTGGGCATTAACTTCATCATCTCCTAACCTAGTGTTAATATTAGCAACTATCTCTGGATTATTATGAGGGTTAAATGAGTTGGTTCAAAGAAAGATGACATGGGAGGCATCACAAATCTTTGTTTCATATACATATATAAAATCAGGAGGGCAATGTTTTATAGCTGCCTAGACCTAGGACATACATATAAATATATATATCTTTAAATTTCGGGGGGTGAGACATTATATAGCTCTGGAGATAAAAATATATCAAGAAATAAGAAAAGACTAAGAAACTGCCACAGAGCAGAGGAGAACAGATGATAAAATGTAATGTGGTATCTCACACCGGATCCTAGAAGAGGAAAAGATTACGAGTAGAAAGATGAGTGAAATCCAAATCGAGTCCGGTGTTTAGTTAATACTCACGTACCAGTGTTGGCTACTTAGTCCAGACAGAGTAATGTAAACTGTTAACCTTCATAAGGGAAGCTGGGTGAAGGGCATAATGGAAACCCACTCTACTAAATTTGCAATTTCGTAATTTTTTTATAAATATAAAATTAATCCAAAATTAAAAGGTTATTTCTTTAAAAAAAAAAAAAAAGATAAAAATTCCCAATGTCACACACAAAAAAAATAATAACCTAACAGGATACAAATAAGAAAACAGCCAAAGACAGCCATGTATGTGTTATAACAAAGTTATGCAAGCAGGAAGGATAGGCCATTAGCTCGGCCTGGAGATGGCTGCTAACTGCAAAGGGATGTCCGAGTTGAATGCACTAAGCAGAAAAGGAATTGAGCACATTGAAAACATTTGCAAAGGCTTGGCTGGTCAGCATGAGAGAATTTGCAATATTCAAATAACTGCAAAAAAGGAGAGGCCAATTCCTGAGGAGGAATGTAAAGGTGAGATCATCACAGGCATGTGTCCTAAGCACAGCTTTGTTGGTGTAAAAATGACTTACAATAGGCCATGTATATTTGTATGTAAGTGTGCAATGCGCTCAGTTTTGATATATGTGTACTCCCAATAAACCATCACCACATATTAGACAGTGAACATGTCTCTCAGACCTCCACCTGCTCCCCACTCCTCAGACCATCCCAGGTAACCACTGATTTGTTTTCTATCACTGCAGATTAGATGTCATTTTCTAGAATTTTATATGAATGGAATCATGCAGTGTTATAAGATTAATTATGTCTAAAATGCCTATGTTGAATTTCTAATCCCCAGTGCCTCAGAATGGGAGTGTATTTGAAGCTAGGGTCTTTAAAGAAGTAATGAAGTTAATGTAGGTCATTAGGGTGGGCCCCAATCCAATCTGACTGGCATTCTTGCAAGAGGAGGAGTTTGGAGGCAGGTGGGTAGGGAAGGAAGACCACATGAAGACACAGGGCCATCTGCAAGCCAAGGAGAGAGGCCTCAGAAGAAACCGACCTTACCAACACCTTGATTTCAACATCCAGCCTCCAGACCTGTGAGAAATAAACTTCTGTTGTTTAAGCCAGGCAGTCTGTGGTACTTGGTTATGGTAGTCCTAGCAAACTAATACATGTAGTAATACTCTTTTTTTGTCTTCTTTCACTCGGTATAACTGTAGTGTGTGTACATATATGGCTTATTCTTTTTTTTTTTTTGCTCTACTTAATCATATAAATATATTATAATTTGTTTATTCATTCACTATCAAGATTCACCCTAAGATTTTGTCTGAGTCTAAACAAGGGCATGTGAAGAAGGGGCTGAAAGAGCTTCATTTCTTGGCCTTTGTGAAATGAAGAGTTACCTAAGCTTTCTTAGCATCGGCTGAATCCACTACCCTCTTCTCACCAGCTGCTGACCTCATGAATCCCTGCCCACCTGCTGTGCTGGCCTCCGAGTCCAGGATCCTCAGACAATCCTTCATCCCTCTCATTCAAAGTTTATATGGAAATCTTTGGTTCCCCACATTAGGCAGTGAATGGCTCAAGATCAAGACCAGGTGCTGCTCATCACTATCAATGTCTATAACGGGCAGGCGCTCAATATAGTATGTCAAAGTAAACCGGTAAAAAGGACACACGGTGAGGGGGCCATGCAATGGGATGATGACAAACTTCCACCATAATTAATACCATGTGGTCGATGGAGGTCAAACCACTTTTCCAGTTGCTCATTGCCAGGGGTCAGTTTTGAAGAGCTAGTGAACCACTTTAGCTTTTCTCCAAGTGGGCACTCTGGGTTTGCTCCACCCCGAGGAGAAAACCAGAGGCCCATCCTCTGCCTGTAGATCTGACTCACAATCCTTCTGTCCTGCTCTACATGCTTCCACTGCTTGTAGGCGGTGATAACCCCAACATCAGCTGCCTCTCGGCAGAGTTCTTGATCTTTTAGCAGTTGGTTCAGAGGCAGCAAAGAGACACTGGCTGGGGCCTCTGCAGTATTTTTTCCCCTGCTGACATTCAGTCACCGCACCATCCTGTTCTTTGGGAGGTGATCTTTTGTTAGAGATCTCCCCACGGTCTGTTGTTATGTTTCAGACTGACTTTTATTCCAGGCTAGTGGGCCAGGGAGCAAGACTGCACAAAATGATGTGACATGGGCAGAATGCTTCCAACATCTCCCAATCTTTTCCTCCCCCTTCTTTGCAGAGCTCTGAGAAAACTCCCTCTTCCAACCTCCTCCCACTATATCCTCACCCATCTATGAAAGCTCAGGAGTTCTGCCTTCCGTTAGGAACTGTAGTCTATGGAGCAACGTCAACCCAGTGGCCACGACTCTGTGTCTTCAAGCTTCCTCGTCCACCTTCCCACCTCCTCATGCTCCCCATTTCCTTCTAAAGTTTCCATCTGGCCTCCCATTTCAAGACTTAAAGCATATATTCTATTTTATCCATCCATACCACACTCTTCCCCATAGACACATCACAGAGGGATGGAGCGCTTAGTGACATCAGTAAGAATTGTTCCATTCAGGACACACATCTCTGCCGTTTTTCTGGGAAGAGAAAGTCAAAGTTAAAAACTGAAATTTTAGCAGGTGAAAAACACGGACAATGTGGGCACATGGTTTACAGTAACTATGGTGCCACAGTCCCTGATCCCTAATTAAGCCAACAACTAGCACTCTATTTGGGCCCAATTTCTATCCCTTCTCATGTTGTTGGAAAGAAAAGATGTCCTCCAATAGCTCCTAATGTACCGAAAATTATTACGCTTTACTTTCAAGCCAAAAAAAAAATTTTTATTTTGGAAAGTTTGACTCACATTTTCTGAGTTACTCATGAAGGAAAAGGTCAAGAAAATGCAGTATTTCTAACTTGATTTAATTTAAAAAATAAGTTACTCAGCTTTTGCAATTCCTTCCATTCAAAAATCACTGTTTTAAAGAAAAAAGTAAATCTGAACTTTTTATGGCCTAAGATCCCCATAACAAATGGTAAGTTATACTTGACTGAATGATAGTTAAAATGTTAAAGTACACGAAGAGACTCTCTGGTTAGGTATCTGTTAATTCATGATACTAACTGGTCATCTCTTCAATATGCATTTTATTGGCTTAGGAGACACATAATATAAATAGTGGTCAATTCCAGAGTAAAGTATATCTATTATCAAGGAGTCTTACATTGTGGAAATGTGTAATTCCTCAAATAAATATAAACCCACATTATAAAACTGAACTCAATGATGCATTTCATTGTTTCCTGAATTTTCTATTGAAAATTAATTAATGAATCTTATTTAAAAGGACTCATGCCCTGTTGTTAAAGGTATTCCCTTACTCTCCTCAAGTTTCTTTACCCTAAACTATTCCAATGCAACATGCAAATAAGAAGATACAAATTATGAACCAAACATGTGCTTTAGCAATCCAGCTGTATTTGTAATTTCACGTTCCCTTAGGTTGTAGGAAGTAATTAAGTGGTTTCCCTTAAAAGGCCACCTGGGGGTTGCACACAGGCCAGAAGTGAACTGTGAATAGAGCCATCAAATGACATTAGCGGACTGTTTAATTCTATCAAAAAGAACATAAAATATGAATCGCTGAAGGTAACCCACAATGACAAAAATCTACTTATGGAAAATCAAGACCAGGTTTGCACAGCCCCTTATCAATCGTCATAGCCTGATCTTGACTTTAAGAACTGTCTCAGATACCCTAAGGGGGCATAGCTCGGTTGAAAGAGCTTCAGAATCAGGACTGCTCATTCCCAGCTCCCAGCTCAGAGGTTATGGCAAAGGCAGTGGTCTCAGTTTCAGCCAGCTGACACCTTGCAGAAATATAAGCCCAGTTCTGCCAGATTCTTTTTTTTAAGAGCACTAAAACGTCTAGATTTTTATGTGACTACTCCCAATTTTAAATGTTGATAGCCAATACGAATTTTTTTGAATAGTGGGTAGACCAAACAAAACACAACTGGGTACCAGATGTAGCTTGAAGGCCAACAGTTTGCAATGTCCAATTTCTATAATTCAGTGTAACTAAATATAGCCACTGTTCGCAAATACATCAAATATTACTTTAAACATGCTTTTATAAGACAGCTTATATTTTTCTGCTGCAACTGAAAATTGTTTGTTTTTCTTCTTGTTACCATCTCAAGTATAATTCAAAGTTTTTAATTTGTGGGCTTTAATCCTCCACTGTTGCTCACATTTTCTTAGAAATTTGGAAGGGTGATTTTTACTGTTTTGTAAAACACAGTTTTCCTAACAACAACAGAGATATACTTTTCACTTGTTTTTCCTGGGTTTTAAGAGGGGAGGAAAGTCCTCCTTAATTTCTTTCCTAACGACTCTCATCATCATCATTGGGGCGAATAGAACCAGGAAGGGAAAAAAGGGGTTTAATTAAATTCCTTTTGGTGTTTAGTTTTTCCACAGAATGAGATGTGAATATTCTGAAAAGTGGTTAGACTTGTTTAAAAAATACAGAAAGAACGCTGTTGCTGGTTCAACACCAGGCGCTTTGGTGAAGTGATAAGATTTTGAAAAAGCAAAGCTTTTCACCAGGTGTATGACACCATTTCACATAGCCATTTGGGTTTAAATGGAATGAAACTGGGAAAAGAATGCATTTTGCATTTGTAATTCAGTTAAATAGCTGCAACACATGAATTGGTCTGCTAGTAGTTCCCCATATGTTCCTTCAGTCATTTTAACATTTTCTCCACAACCACTAAAAATGATCACATTTCTAAGAGGTTTAACCTCTTATTCTTAACTCTGATAGTTAAACCTTTTTTGCTTTTAGTTCTCTAATTACTATTATCCCTGTCATTATAAACAATACCCAGAACATCATTCATCAAGTGCTTGTCATCAGCAAATAATATTCATGGTGTACCTGGGGACATATGACTCTTCTGTGGCAGTGTGCAAAACCTTAAATGCCATGCAAATCCTCATTTAAGAAAAGGAAAGACAACTTCCCCTTGCTGGTATGTGTACTAGACTCTACCATGTGACCCGTTACATCATCAACCAGGAGAGAAAAAATGAGTGCATATGATTCCTGGAGGAAATTACTTCTATTTTGTATTGCAATTACTTGTGTCTTTATTTGAAAAACTCAACAACTGTTTATGATGTCATAACAGTATATCCAAATTACTTGGATATTAGAATTTTTCCCCTGCTATATTTATGTGTTGTGTATGGTATCATACATGTTACCATCAGGCTCTTGGACCTGCCCTCTCAGAACATGTGAAACTGATCACATCAGTTCATCATTAGCAAAGGGATAATTAATATTTGGCCTCCAGGATTCAGGAGTAGTAGATCCAACTGGCAAGACAGCTTATGAATTTCTGGTTTTCCCAGTCACTAAGTTCAATGCCTTAGAGTCACATCTGAGTCTTCTCTTCCTTGCCACCTACATCTAATCAGTGGCCAAGGCTAAATCTACTTCCGCAGTATTTGAGGCATTTATCTCTCTCTCTACTGACATTTCTGCCACACTTGTTCAGAATGCCAGTTACCAGCTGAATAAGTCCATTCGATATGTCTGACACACAGGCCTGGAGCCTGATTCCAACCTCAGGTCATGACTAAGTGATGGGTAGTGGACTGAGTATGCAGGAATCTCCAGGCCCAGAGTGGCGATGACAATTGAGAGGATCCCAGGGGCACTCTGGAATTAGTCAGTCTTAATAAGAAATGTCTGTAGGAGAGAAATCTCTTTTCTCCTGGGGCCTGTCCCACATGACCTCATCCTTTAAAAGGATCCAAGGGATTGAGACCCTTTGTCAGAGTAAAATGGGGGCAATTTTCAGCTGCTGTCACTGGTGAAAAGGAAGAATATGTTAGGTAAGGTCAAAAGAGGGCAGAGGGATTTGTCCTGTTTCTTATCTCAAAGCTATCTATGGTGTAGCCACCTTGAAATTAGCTGGTAGTCTCAGCACGGATGGAACTCAGAAGTTCCACAGCTGCTTGAAGGATTTAAAAGCTAATTGAAAAAGTGTAAAATGGCAAAGGACCAGCCATGATGGGGTGAAGATGCACCTTGCAGTGTAGGGTGGGGGAGATGGCCCAACCAAAGACCAGAGAGAAGGTACAGCAGAAATGCAATGGATTTGAAGCACCAGGAAAGCCAACAACATTCCAGGAAGCCAGAAATTGCTACAGAGCCTGAGTTATGCTGAGACCCACTAAGCCATAGGTCAGATCAAGTGCCAATCCAGGGCCATTACCTCAAAGACCAGATGAGCTAAAGTACTCTGATATTTCTCCCCACCAGGAAGCTAAGTGGAGTCATACACTTCCCCAGCAAACTCCAGTGTCATTTTGAAGAGGGGTTGAGCATGGGAAAGAAATAATAATATTAATGAAAGGTGATACTTGGTGAGAACTTAACAACACCATGTCCCATGCCAGACACTTACATCAGTTCATCTCTCAACAGTTTTTGAGGGATGTTATCTTATTAAATATTATTATTCTCATTTTATTTATGCAGCAACTGAGACACAGAAAGACTGAATAATTTTCCTAAGATATACAGCTACTAAGAGGCAGAACTGAGATTCAAAACAGGCAGTCTGGCTGCAGAGACCTTATATTCACAGCCATCCTGCTGTGCTGTCCTCCTTTGAAAAATAAGAAATCCCTGACAAATGGGAACTTGCAACAGTGCAAAGGAAAGAAAACATCAATACAATAGGAACCAGGAAGTGGAGTAACTTTACACTTCTCCAGGAGACCCGGCCTCCACTTGGAAGGGAAGAGAGGATATAGGCAAAGATGACCACGATCATGGTAAAAAGCAAATTTCTACTGTTTAAATGATGGAATTGAACATTTAGTTTCTCCCCCACCCCCACCCTCAACATTTGGGGATTCTGAGAAAAGCCAAATCTGTAACTGACAAAACAAAGACACTATATTTTCTCTTTAGAGTTTCTGAACTGCACTGTCTGCTCTGCAGGCAATAGGATGGGTTTCAAACAGCATGGCTGAACCCGTCCCAACTGGCCTGGTTGCTCTTGAACACCCCAGATCTAGAGAGCTGCCAAATTATTGTTACCCTAAAAGGTCTGAACTGGGAAGGGACTGCTCAGTACGGTGTACAGCCAAGCCTGTCTAATCAAGGCTACCAGAAATTGCCACTCACAGGTGCAAGGACCTTGAGGTCATACTGAAGGCATGAGATGGGGCGGTCATTGTCGGAAGTAATGACTGAGTAATTAGAATGTGCCAGGGAAATCATAAAGATGACTTCAAGCCCAAACAGACATGCAAAATTTGGGTAGTCAAATTGGAAGAATTTTCTTAAGCCAGGGGCATATCTTAACAATGGCAGAATACTCAAAACAGATACCCCAATCACAAAAATAAAGCCTGGTTAAGCTACACTAACATCTTAAATGACCTTCAGCAGAAGCTTACCTTTTGCACAATTTAAAGTCACCCATGACCCAGTGACAATAATTTCTGTCCCCTCATTCTAAAGTATATGATTTGTTTATAAAATATCCTCAGCTACCCATGAAGGGAAAAAGTACCAAAGTATACTGAGATTTTTATGGAGATTAAGCACTGTTGTTATAGTTTCTTAGGTGCTTTAATTCCTACACAAAAAGAATTTAATTTGCCAGTTTTTCTCCGAATTCAACTCCCAGGTCTGTCTTCCTCTGGGTTCACGAGAGAGAAGCCAAAAGGTCGGTTTCTCTGGTTAAATCTTGAAGAATGGTTTTCGGTCGAAATTAAATCAGGGATCTTTGCCTGAGAAAACAGTTGGACTTGAAATAAAGCTCTTTTCTCTTTGGAATAAAAGATCATATTAAATTTTTGAGAAAGGGAAAACAATAAGTCCGCCCTGGAAACCAAGGACTTTTTAACTGCAAGTTTCATCAAAGCCAAAGCAAGTGGACTCGCTAAAGAGCTCCTGTAGGACTGAAGATGGCTAAAGATTTATTATGAAGAACAAAAACCTGGGGGAGATTGTGTGCCAAGGGGGAGAATTTTGCAATTTAAAATGTATGTGTGTGCGGGTGTGCGCGACATTTGTCAAATTTCACAAAATGTTTCCGTTTTGCCAGGCAGCATTTACAAAGCCAAACCTTGGAGCTCTGCACAGCACCTAGGCCAAAAGCAATCAACAACCCAAGCCCACACAACAGCACATTGGAAAATATGCCAGCTTCCCTCACATCACGCAGGCAAAGCAATGAAAACCGCCATGCCGAATTGCACAACTACTAGAACACAAGAAAGAAACAAAACTGAAAGAATAAAACCATTTAAAGGGCAAGTTACTATCGATAATCATAAATGGCAGAGACATAAGCTTCAATTTCTTGTAATATAAAATACAGGCAAACTCATTTCCTGAAATCGTATCAATATAATCATCAGACACCACAAGGGAGTCGAGAGTTGCCTTTATATCCCACCTTCATTGGCTCATAGAAAGTCTGACATGAGCCTTGGTCATCTATCCCCCCACCTCCTAAGGAATGTCTTGGAATGGGTAATCAACAAAATATTTTATGAAAAGCCAGATAAAAAATATTTTAGACTTTGTGAGCCATGCAGTCTCTGTTGTAACTGCTCAAATCTTTCACTGTACAATATACAGATGAATAAGAATAACAGTTCCAATAAAACTTTATTTATACAAACAAGAGGTAGGCCTTAGTGTCCCAAGTTCTGCCCTAGAAAATCTGATAAGATACTTAAATACTACAGCAAGATTTATTGATATTTGGGGGGAAAATAGAATTATTTCAAATCTAGGTCATTTTAATCTACTATAAATTTATCTCATCTAATTCTACTTAATATTTTAATATCAGAAGCACAATATGGAATAGATAAGATTGTAAATTCTCAAATATATTTTTACTTTTGTTTCACTGTCTGACTTACATAATCTCTTTGTAAAGGACACTACCCTAAGCAAATGAAGTCACTCTCTTCTTCTTCTTCCAACAGACATTCCTTTATAAATCAGTGTTAACCTTCTCTGAATTACTGTAACCTAATATTGTGCATGACATATAGTAGCTCAATAACTACATAGGTGACTGCAGGCCTGTTTCATTCTTTTTTTTTTCTTCTGTTTCATTCTTTCAGTTAAAAAAAATAACCAGAATTGGAATCCTAAAATTTACTGGGAAATTACTTCCAAGTTTAAAAGAAAAAAGAATACAGTTCTCCATTTCTGTTCCCAATAACTCAATAAAGCCATCTATAGACATTCAAGGACTCAGAAAATATGCTACCCACAAAGCCTTTCTAAAATCTTACTGAAGAATATGTGAGAGAAAAATTAAAAAGGAATCCAAGGAAAAGGAAAGGTATGAGAGTGAAGAAGCAATGATAACAGTATGTAAAATTTAGGATTAGATCAAAATGATGGCTCAGATAGTGGTACTTTTAAGCTTAGTACAGTTATTAAGACATAATTCCTTATAAAACAGAGGCAAGATGTAAAAGGAAGTCAATACAAGGTCGAAATAAAGTTCTGCCTATGTCAACATGGCAGAGATAGTGGAGTAGAAAAGGAAGTGGTAACATTTCACAGTCTTATTTAAGGAGGAGGTGAAAGACACTAATGCTAGAAATTGATAAAAAGGAGCATGTTCAAATATGTTATTAAAAAATAAGCATAAGCCCTGCATGAATAGTAGTAGTAGTATATATAACCTTCAAACTAGTAAATGAAAAAAAAAATAACAATAAAGAAAACCCAATCACACCAGGAAAGAGTCAAAACTAATTTACATAAAAATAGGAAACCAAACAGGGATGTCAGAATAAGACCAAATGCTTCCATTTTTCTAGTAAATGGCAACAGATAAATTTCCCAATTTAAAGACAGAGGATTTCAGATTAGGTTTTTCTTTAAGCAAAACTCGGTATATCTGTTTCCAAGAGATACGTCTAGAACAAAATGATTTTGAAAGATCAAATATAAAAGATGGACAAAGATGGAACAGGCAGATGTGAATAACAGAAAGCAGGAACGGCAGCGTTAGAGTTAGTCAAAGCAAGAAGCATTGAATAAGACAAAACCCACATAATTCTAAAAGAAGACAAAAACTCAGTGGATTTATTTTATTTTTATTTTTTATTAAATCGTAGCTGTGTACCTTAATGCAATCATGGAACTCAGTGGATTTAATATTCAACTGCCAAACAATATTTTTCTGAAAACCTGTTTGAAATATAAAAAGCAATCGACAAATTTAATATCATCATGAAAAATTTTAATATTCCTCTAAAAAATTGAGAGAAGAATTATACCCCCCCAAAAGGAGGATTTGAATAGCACAATTAACATGCTTGATTTAATAAATACATGTAGACATTCATGAAAGAAAAAGCAGAATAACTACTCTTTACAAATACCCATGGCATAGTCATAAAGCTGATGATATATTACACCAAAAAAATATTCTCAGAAGATATTTTAATAGTTGAAATCATGCAAACCACATTCTACAACTATAATGCAATGAAACAAAACATTAGCAACAGAAAATGGAAAAATTAAAATGTATCCATTGGAAATATGAAAATTCTCCTAAATTAGTTTTGGGTTAAAAAGACATGTTTAATTGATGGTACAGACCATTGATAAAGTAATGATACTGAGAACACTACATGTCTAAAATCTGGAGGCATTTGAGATTCCATGGAAAGCAAGAAAGGACTCCAAAGAAATGAATAAACTGCACATTCTAGAAGCTGGAGAAGAACAAAGGCACCTTCTAACTAAAAATCAATAAACAGAACAAGGTAACTCCAAATGTGGGTACAGAGATAGAGACTTAGAATATAAAAGGAAGTACTTAGTGCACTTGGTTGATAAAAACAAAAGATTATGAATTGAAGGGAATTAACCTCAACTATAACCCAGAAAAAAATGAAAACATGTAATATAAGAAATAATATTAGAAATGAGAACAGAGCTTTATGAATAGGTAATATCCATTACAAAACCTTAAGAGAATGCTGTATAAAGTTTAAGTAAATATACTTAAAAATGTAGATAAATAGATCATTTTCTAATACACATACATGTGCTAAAAATGTAGTCAACATAGGTTAAAAAAAAAAAGCCTAACTAGAGCAATAACTATAGGGCATTTAAAATGTAGTCAACCATTCATCCCCTTCCTGTTGTTAGTTTTACTGACTCTTCAAAACCAGATAATTTTTGTTACTTCAGATATTTTACAAGAACAAAAAAATATTCTAACTCATGTCACAAGGTAAGCAAGAATGAAAAGAGCGACCAGTCATGATGATAGATGTAAAACCCATACCAAAAAGGTACCAGATATTGCCAAATTAGTCTGTACCTTTATTCCTCAAAATCTCAATTGACAAGTTTATTCTAAAAATCGACTGGAACAGAAAATGAGCAAGAATAGTCAAGACATATTTGAAAAATAAACAAATTTTGAAAATAAGATGAAAACTTATTTTCATGATAATAAAAACAATATGGCACTGGCATAAAGACATATATATAGACTAATGAGACACAATAGAGAACCCAGAATTAAACTCTCATAAATATGGACAAATGAATTTCAGCAAAGCTGCCAAGACTATTCAATGGGGAGTAGATAGTCTTTTAACAAATAGTGTTGGTAAAACTGGATATCCACAGGCAAAAACATTAAGCTGAACATTTGACTTAACTGTACACAAACGTTAACTTAAAATTTGCCACAAACCTAAACAGAAGAGCTAAAATGTGGCCCAATGGAGTAGGCCTTTCAGTCTCCCAATGTCAGATTCTAACATGGCACACTGGAAGGATTCTCCTTCTTGGCTGATTATGGGCAAGGAGCTGATACTTGAGGACTACAACTTTCAAGGTGATCTCTTAGGCCCACTTTAATCTCAACCCTATATTGAACATTACTTTTTCCCACAGGATTTCTTAGTCTTGACACTATTAACATTTCAATGGGGTGGCTCTTTATTGGGAGGGTGGAGAGGAATTAAAAATAGTTACCCTGTGCATTGTGGGATTTTTATAAGCATCCATGTACTTTACCCACTAGATGCCAATAGCACTTTTTTCCCAGACGTAATAACCAAAAATGTCTTCAGGCATTACCATGTGTTCCCATGGGAGCAAAACTGCTCTAGTTGAAAACCACTGGGCCCAATTCCTCAGGATGAGGGATCTTGACCAAGGTAAACTAGAGCTGCACAAACATTCACTCAACTACTTAATTGAGCAGCTACGAAGAGTCTTTATACAAGCACACACATGCACAGAAAAAAAATCACACAGGGTAAACTGGTGATCTGCACAAACATTCACTCAACTACTTAATCCAGCAGCTATCAATGGTCTTTATACATGCACACATACACACACACAAAAAATTCACATAGCATGCAAAATGTGTTCTGGATTATTTTTGTTTCATCGGTTCACATTTTCTCTTCAGAGACTAAATCTTCAAAGAGGTCAATCTTTTTATTAAAAGGGAAGACAGTACCCCATTGTCTATGGGTTGATACCAATCTGCCCCTAAGATGTGAGAAGAGTCTTCTGTTACATGGAAGGGAAACCTTTCTCAGCCTTTGAATCCACTGGAATTGTGAAAAAGAAAATCCTGTGTGGTTGAGAAAGAAAACACGGATAAATGCCTGAAAACCCAAACATAGTATGTATGACATATGTAGGCTTTCCAGGTTCCTCCCTTGCCCTAGGTCAAATCTTCAGGATTCATAGAAGAATTTAGAAGACAAAGTCCTAGCAAGCACAGCTTATAACATATAACAAACATACAAAAGAGAAGTTACACTCATTTTTAAAAGGCCCTTTGGATACTAGAATTTGGGGGGGGGGTTTAAATTATAAGGCACTGGGTATAGTTACCAAGATACTGGCAAATGCTCCAGCCTCAAGAAGCTCCTCCAAAAATTTAGAACAAATGGTTTATTTGTTCCTTAAAGCTTTTGCTCTATATTTATGAAAAACAGAGTCGAGAGCTAGGAGCTTTTTCGGACTGTAGACCAAAGACGGGGGTGAGAGGAGGGGTAACATTTTTAAACGGAGGATGGTGATAAGGTCATCTCAGACTTACGGGAAGTCACAAGTTGTTTTTAAGCCCCCGCATGGCAGCTGTTTCAATTTTAAAAGTTTATTGAAAGTGGACATTATTTACACCATGTTCATGCATAAATACAGGCAGTGTTTCCCCAGCACCTGTGGCAGATGTTTAAGGGGAAAAACTGAGCTCACATAACCTCAAGTATCATAAACATGCCAACCTTTCCCGAAAGAAAACCCCCCTTTAGGGTAAATCCAGCTTCTCATTTCATGTTGGATTTCTTATCATGATTTGAACTTTGGTGAACTGACTCTTAACCCACCTTTGGCTATGAAACTGTCAGGTCTTATAAGCTAAATAAGTTCAATCCTGGTCAGTGCCTGAATGGACATGCTCCAAGGAAAATCAGGGTGTTATGTTAGAAAGTAGTGACTCAGAAAGAGGCTGGTGAGCCTCTGAACTTGTTCAGAACTCAAGTTCCTGGCTACTGTGAAGGGAGAATAAATAAATAAATAAACAAACAAATAAATAAATAAATAAGTTGTAGATTATTCTAGTTCAAAGGGAGAGTTCTCAAAGTGTGTTCCCCAGGGTCCTCCAGACAACATGTGGTTCCTTGAAATCTCAGGGTTTGTAATATGGCAGTGCTTATTTTTTTGCTTCCTGGCATAAAATGATGATTTACCTGTTGTAGTCTTCCTTGGTCTCTCATGTAAAACCTCTTTTCCCCCCTTTCATTTAAATGAATTTGGCCTTGATCTGATTGGTTTGTTTGTCTGATTTTGCTCTAGTAATTAGGAGTCAAGAGTGAAAACAGGGAGTTGTATGAGTTTGTCATTCATGGCTGGGAGGAGAGCAAAGAGGTCCAGGGGAGGCTTGCCAAGTGAAAGCGGCTTACAGATCAATTCCTTCGAAGGTCATTTCTCCAGTGCAATGGCACCCACAGGGAGAAAGTATCAGGGTTCTTTCTAGGGTCTTTGTAACCCTTCTGGTACAAGACGGCGTGACTTGACATACATGATATGGTATCACCATGATAATAGAGTGATACACATGCTGATACCTCTACAGAGTTTGAGGCAGTAACGGTACTAGCCACAGGTCTTCTAGGGTACATCAAAGAATGTATTATTAAAATACATCAAAGATGGCATACTAGTTGATAATGGAGAATCCCTGGCTAATAGACTTTTTCTTTTTCCAGGCTCTGTTCCTAAAATCCCCCTTCCTGGACCTCTCTCCTCAAAATCCTTTCTCCAATTAAGAAAAAAAAAAGTACTCAATAGTACTTGCCAAAGCTTGGGAAGGAGGGCTTTATTAAGAAGGTATAAGATATAAGCACCATGGCAATGGGATTTGAATAAGGGGAAGAGATTGGACTCAACTCCAAATACAGCATGGGCAAGTGGGAATTTATAGCTAGAGAGCTAGGCAGGGGCCGGGGCCAGTGGATGGAAAACACTTAAGAGGAAACATCAGGGGTCAGGAGGATTCTGACTAAGTCAACCTAACAGAACATCACTGGGAATTGATAGAGGCTGAGGGATCTGATCAGACAGGGAAGGTAATTAGGTATCAGATACCCTAAACTGACTTAGCAATTTGGTCAAGCAAAGAACCTTTGTCACTCCCCAGCAAGCTCACACCCAGTGGAGAGAATGCTTCCTTTGTTCATATTACCAGGAGCACAACTTTCTTCCATGGAACCTGGTAGTTCAACTCTGGCTCAGTTCTGATATGCCTCAGACTGAAACTCAGAAAACACTCAGCTTGAATAAGAGGAGATTAGAGCTGGAAAGGATTTTAGAATCACTTATTACCAGCTCCGTGCATAAGGAAGCTTATGAATAAGGAAACTGAAGGGGAAATGGTCCAAATTCACCAGCTAATTAGTACTGAAGCCAAGACTAGAATTCACATCTTCTGGCTCACAGAGCTTTTGAAAACGCTTCACATCTATAGGGTGTTCATTGAAGAAACACACTTTTCCTCATACCCTTCTCCTCTCAGGCACACAGAGACAGATAAGAAGGGATTTTTGCAGCATTCTCTTTTTATTTTAAATTTTACTTGTCTTGATATAGACATCTCCCTAAACAATTGCTTCTGCTCTCATCTAAAGTTCTGTGTCAATCAGTTGAGGCTATTTCCTTCCTGTAGCTTTGGGAACTGTTTCTCCTTCCTTCCATCTGTGTGTGAGAGAGAGAAAGAGTGTGTGGGGAGAAAGAATAGAGCAGTCACCCTCTCAGAAACTTATTTCACATAACCCATACTTAAGACAAAAAACATATTATGACTGAAATTGTCCTTAATCGATGGGTAGTCAATTTTAAAAACAGTGTTTGTCTTGCTGCATTCTGAAGAAATACCAATAATGAATCAAAGAAAGAAAATAACCAATAAACTTCATTATAGTTTCACAATCACTAAAAATCAAAATGCATATTAGATTCCTAACAAGCAAAGGTGAACAGGAAATTTTCCAGGAATTGTTTTAAAAGGACATTGGTGGGTGAGCGGAAGACAGCTTTGGCAACTATAAAGCTTTTTAAAGCCTCGGTATCACTAAAAAACCCATTTGACTTTCCCTTCACATTTTTCCATGTTTCTCTTTCAAAGCTTCTCGTGATATTTTTTGGAACCTGATTGCTTTAACACAATTGCTGGAAGAAAGGGCAAAGAGTATGGCCCTGAGAATCATGGTTTGAATTAATAATGTACAGCTAATCCTATGCCATGGTGACATTAAGTCATTAGATTTTTTTTTTTTGTCTTGCATTAAACCTCTGGCCTAGTTACATTTGGTTTGTTGGAGGGAGAAGTCAGAAGTGTTAAAAGAAAAACTTTAGATAAATTTTGCACAGTTCACTTGAGCAAAGTACAATTTATGAGTTGGGCAGCGCTGAGAACCTCCACCCAGCAACATCCCTTTATATAACTTCCCTTTTCTGTCTGTAAACAGATACATAGGAGACAGTTTGATTAGACTAAGTTTGATCAGTTAGCAGCCTGTAATTGGCTGAAGCTCAGCTGCTATGACTGGTGGACCCTATTAGAAGAATATACTCTTAAGTGAGGGTGTGTTTTGTTTACAAGCTTAGTCAAGTTGCTGTTTGCTGCATACAGAGGCAAAATTAACTTAATTTAATAATTCTCCTCCTTTTTGGCCAGCCTCTCAATTTGGAAAGATTCACCAAAACCTTGGGGTTTAATACCACTGTGTGTCACCATCATAATAGACTTGTTTCATCCCAGTATGAAACTGACAATTCATGACATCAAGTCAGTTGGGTGATTCTTTATGGTGGTTTATTTATTATATTAACCCTAGTGAGACCATTTGACATATAACTGATGGCTACCTGTGAGCATTTAAGGATATGGCACACCAGGGAGACTACTCTTACGGCTCTCCAGAACATAATACTAAGAGACTAAAGTAAGAACCCACAGATTAAACCTAACAAAGTCAAATACATCAAAAATGAACCAGGAAAGGAATCTACTTGTTTTAATCAAGTAGCTTGTTTGTTGATTTCTTGCATCTGAGTTTCTACCATACCAGATGTATTTATCCAAGTGCAGCAGGAGGTGTTAGCTATCACACATACTCCCCCCTGTTCAGCCAACAGATAGTCCAAAGCAATTATGTTATCTAAAACAACTTCAGCAAGAAAATTTAAAGAAGTTTGCTGGGCAACTATTGCCTTTACAGTAGAGTCAGCTATCATAGCTAATGTTTGAGACAGATTTCTAATCATAACTTTACTTATATTTATGCCAAGCCAGTAAAGGAATACTCTACCAAAATATGCCTGTTTAGAGAGATTTATGCCTTTTGACAAATTCTTCTTTATTCCATAGTGTAAATTAAGAAGGATAGACCAATGTTCATTTTCCAATTAGTTATGAAATGATAGTAGTACCATTAGAACCCCTAATCTACGTTGGCCCCTGATTTTCCACTTATTAAAACATGAAGTTGCCCTCACATATGGTTGTTGTTAAAGCAAAAATATACCCTAGACAGACACAATTGGCAGCTGCCTGTGGGATGCCTTATGCATTAAGGATCACTTTAGGGAAATACCAGTAACATTTGTCTCAGGCTCCATCATTGAATTGTTGCATGGTTGGAGGCTACTGGTTATTAAGGGATTAAAGCTATAAGTTTATTTACAAAATGTCAAATTGTTTTGCTTTGGGTTGTCTTATTCAATTTCTGGAATAATTTAACTGCAAACAATCACAATAGGTTTTACCTGCTCTTAGATTTAAACAATATGAATATGTGAATCTAAATACCTAGCCCTGTAGATAGGGATAGATGTGCAATTTGAAAGGTTGTCACAGTCGGAATATCAGTGAAAATTGTTACAGGGTGAACCTGAGAATCTCGAAGATCATGTACAGATTTAGATTTAACATAACATGTCCAACATTCAGTTAAGTTCCTGAAGAAGCTATTAATTATTAAATCTTAATTATTGTATTATCTTGCCATTTATAACAGAAAAGAAACACAAGAGAGAAGAAAGGGGGGCAAAGGTTTCATGATGACAGAGGGGAGAAGTCTTGATCTGTGATCTTGGGAATCGTGTTCACATTTAGGATATTTCTGAGGGTAAACATCCTGCTTAGTTTTACCTGGAGGTTTCCATTGAATCTTCAAGAGTCTGGAGGGGTTCTTTTGGTTGAAATGAGTGACAAATGTAGATTCAAGACTGGAGGCCCTGATGTTTTGCTACCGACAACTCAATATGTTTCCTTCCAAAAGAGTTCCAGGGTGGCCTTTCTCTTCTGTCATTTCCAAAAGACCCAGTGTCTGCATTCTAGATTATACAAGGTCCAGTTGCCATCGCTTGGTGAGTTGCAAAAGGTTTCTTTTACCTGATGAAAATACACTTTGGCATAATGCATTAAGCCTTGAAATATTGAGTCACGTCAGAGTTTGTAAGAGCAGGAAGTATATGAAGTTCTCTTATTAGGGGCACAGGCCTTCCAGTAAGGAGTCAGTCTCTTTCTTTCTTTCTTTCTTTCTTTCTTTCTTTCTTTTTTTTTTTTTTTTTTTTTTTTTTTAACCAGGGATAGATCTGATTGCCATCAATTGGCAATACCTTGATCAAGGAGATCCAATTAATTCAGTTGGTTATGCATAATGCCATTATTTACCTGTTTTACAACTTATCTAGTGAAATGAGTACTTCTATCACTGAAGATTTCTGCAGAAATATCCTATAAGGGAAACACATTTCTAATAACCATTTAGCTACTGTTATGGCATTGGTCTTCCTGTCTGGGAAAGCTTCTATATAACCAGACATTCATTGAAGGTAGAAATTGAAGGAAATCCATCTGTTAATGTTCAAATGATTTAGCAGGTGCTAAAAATGTATCCCCTCAGATTTATATTGTCTTACCAGAATTAGGGGTTTAACAAACCAAGCATTAGTTATAAATCATTTTGGCAATTTTAGAACAGTTAATGTACCAATTGTTTTTTATAATTTTTACCATTTTATCTACTCCACAATGAGCCGTAAAATGTAGAGTTTTTAATAATGAAAGGTTTAAGGACTCATGAAGGACCAGGCAGCTGTCCAGGTTCTCCATATGTCCATGCTTAACATTGGATTTATATCTTCTTAAAATATTAGATTTGTTTCTCCAATTCAGGAGGTTAGCACTGTTTATTAAATAGGTTATCATAGGTAAGTTGACTTGCATCAATCTTATGGAGTTCATTCAAACTGCATATAACCATTTCAGTATAGGCTGACTTAGCATAAACATATACCAAAGCATTCCTTGGTACTCAATTAATTCGTTTTCTGTGTGATATTGGGTAAACAGTTTTATGAAACCAACCAGATTTTTCATTAGAGTTCTCAGGATTCTTATCCAGCCCAATTGTTTGATCAGATTTCTAGGAATTTCATATCGTGTCTGGAACACATATTAATAACACAACCATAAAAATATAATTCAAAGAAGGTGTGGCATTTATTATTTGACAATACTCCCCACATAGCTTAATAAATCAAATAAGTCAAATTAGTTTAGCAAGTCTCTTTGCTTGCTAAACTGTGTGAAGAGAAATATCCTCTTGAGATGCTCCAGGGATCCATCTAGAAAAATCCCAAATTCAATTACAGGTCAAGAAAAAGACCTCATTTAGAATTTAATTTTGGGAAGTTAGTCAAAAATATCAAAAGTTTAAAACTCGTGATCAAAATGAGAACACAGGTCACTGTGGAAATAACAGTCACTCATTTATTCATGTTGATAATCTTAAAACATCAAAGGTAAACACAAAAAGTTACATAGTTACAGAAAAACTTCAGCTGTTTAATCATTGTTTCCTTAAGTGATCTAAAACCTAATAAAGACAATGAAAAACAGGTAATTGTCCTGGTAAAGCACAGAATCTTTATTTCCTAGGACAATTACCTAAAGGTAAGGAAAATGTTCACAAGGTTCTTAGGCTATGCGTATGCTCCTAGTAAGAGCATTGTTGTTTTAACACAAATGACGGAATTCTAGTTTTGAATCAGTGTGCTTTGGATAGTAATACTCAATTTTTAGAAGAACTTATAAATATAGTAGAATCTCAGTGAGTTGACCACCCGAAGGACTGTAACAAACTAGTCAACATAAGAAATGAGTATTACAGTACTGTGTGCATGGCTGGTTATGAAAATAGATCAGCTAAGGTGGTCCTTGTAGGGTGGTGGTCAACAATAGAGGTTCTACTATAATTCCATTCTTATTTTAGGCAGCTTGATCACAATAAAATGCCTTCCATAAGATGTGTATAGTCCACAAACCTTTGCAGCTTTCTTATCTATTCATTATTTTGTCCTATACTTCTCATTCTCATTTTGAAACAACTTTAGGGCACATATTACTCTTTTTCTCTCTTAACAAAATATTCTTATTCCTTATATTTTTTCCTTATCAAAAACACATGTTAACATCCTTGTATACTTGCATATGGAGTCGTTTCCCTTATTATTTCTAGAAATTTTATTAACTAGAATTTTTAACCCTTAGTGGTCTTAATTTCCAACCAACACTAGGGGGCAAACAGTTGTGAATTGTCACACCAGCAATCTGTAGATTGACAAATTCATGAATTATAATTTCTAGAAGCATGTGTACTCTTGTAGTACATTTTATCAGTGTGACACAGAGCATGTTCACTAACAATCACAAATATCTTTGGAGTTTTCCACAATAAGAAATTTTGAAGGGAAGCACCTTTTGAATTTTGAAGCACCTGTGGCTCAGTGAGTAGGGTGCTGACCCCATATACCAAGGGTGGTAGGTTAGAACCCAGCCCTGGCCAAAACTGCAACCAAAAAAAAAAAGAAATTTTGAAGAAAGCAGTTGTCTCTCTATCCTCTTATGTCTTTGTTCTTTGTTATATTCCCTTGGCCTCAACTTTCCATTCTTCATTACATGAATGTTAAAATCTTCTAGTATAGTGGGGACATCTTTGATATAAGAATTTTATCTCATTTACATCTATTTAACTCACTTGATTTTAACAATTACACTTGGATTCCTCATGAAATGAGACATAAAATAGCTAGCCATTATGTAAGTTATTTTTCTTGCTAGAAAATTGTGGAACATAGAGATAAATTAAGCTTATATTACCAGTAAAACTAGGTCAGAAAAGTCATGCTTCTGTATTATATTTGATGATGGCAGCTTAGAAGTTATGCCTGTTTTAATCAAACCAACAATATTCTTATTTACCAAAGATTACCCAAATCATGTGAACTTGAAAATCATTTGGGTTAGTTCTTATTTTTCTAAGAGGACACTTAATTTATATAAGCCCTTCTTTTTCTTTAAGCCAATTAAATGGGGCTCTTTATAATTCAGTTTTGGCAGTAACATTAGAAGATAGAAAAAGATCACACATGTATATCATACATACATAAACATATAGATAGAAACAGATCCTATAGCTTTCATTCTAAAATTTTAGCCATCTGCCAAGTACAAAAATACAAGCATGTTGCATGTCTGGATTCAACATGGATACTTCTAATCTTGCCTTATAGCCAGAGACTGGTTCATCATTTGTTTGTTTGTTTGTTTTCAAGATTGAATGATAGATGAATCAGTTGTGGGTTTTTCCCCTCCAAAAAACATTTGGGGCACAGCAAAGATCATGACAATGAGAAAAAGATGGACAGAGTTGGCAGAGCATATAGTCAGCAGGGGTTTAAGAAGAGGAGTTTCAGGGGGAGGAGCCAAGATGGCGGTCTGTAGCCAGCTTTCTGCAGACACTCCTGTCCAGAAGGAGAGTTAAAGGACAGAAATTTAGCAAGAAAGCCAACGGTTTGGAGCTGAGCCAAGAGACAAGGTCGAGGAACGC
>CAUYON010144105.1:0-13202 GCA_963573935.1 Arctocebus calabarensis
ACATCTTAGGTCACAAGTCTAACCTCAGCAAATTTAAAAGCGTAGGGTTTTTCTCCTTTTAAAGGACTTGATGCTGGGTGTTTGGATGCCGTGGTGCTGGGTGTTTTTGTGTCTCATTCAAAGTGACACAGGCAGGATGACACGTGGACTCTGCCATTAGAAGGGGTGGACGGATAGAATTGGATGAAGAAAATAGGATCCTTTATGTTTCGTCTCAACAGTCATATGTTGTTTTAAAATTTTTGTGGATTGCGCTCACATGCTTCAGGGGAAACGGCTCCAAAATGTGACGGCCCAGAAGTTAGGTTTGGCCTGCTCCGGCTGTGGCCTGCTCTGGCTGGGGTTTCTAAACCTCCGCGGCATTTCTCAGTGGCCCAAGACTCAGTGGAGGGGATTCACAAGGCTCTGCAGAATGCACAGAGCACAGCGTCTTCCAGATAGTTCCCTGCCAAGGGCCGATGGAAGGGACAGGCACCCTGTAGACTTCGGAGGAGCCCAAACAGCTGTGGGTTGTAGACATTCTCAGTCCCTTGGGATCCAGTTGCCAAAACGTGATCTAGAGGGAGGCCTGGGCGTAGTGCAGGGGTGTCCATGGATCTGTTTGTCTCCATGTGTACTCACCTAGAGAAGGTACATCAGCCCACCTCCCCAAGGCTGTGCGTTTAGTTTAAAGAACGTTAGAGAGGAAACGTGTCGCTTACCATCTTCCTCCCTCTTTGGCAATGTTTATTGGGATTGGAAATCAGTCTAGTCCATGTGGTGGTGGCTTTCTCCCACTCTTTGTGCTGCTATACTAAACGGCCCTCTGTGCAAATAAACGGAAAAGGGTGAAGTTTTTTATTTAGCTACAGAAGAAGTGAGGTTGGGCTCTGCAGTGCTAGGGTCACAGGACCCTGGGTGGTGTCCTCTGAGGCCTGCTTCCTTTCCTTGCCTCCGGAGCAAAGCCGGGAGTACAGTAGCAGCCATGGCCACTGCTGGCCAGGAGCCAGACCCAGGAGCTCTGCAGGAAATGGGACTGCTGGCCCTGGTTGTTGTTTGGGAGGATTTACCTGGGAGAGGAAATATTTTGAGCTGCTCTGAACTTGATTAAAACCTAAAAAGCTTGTGCGTGTTGGATATCAGACATTTTGAAATGCAGTTCCAAAGCTAATAAACCTCCATCTGTTGGCTCCGTGGGTTAGAGTTACTTGGCATCAAAGCCAGTTTGAACACATTCCGAGGCAGGAGCAGCCAGAGCACCTGAGGCTGCCCAGTGCCGGCAGCCCGCTCTGTGCCACCCAGCCCCGCACAAGGTCCAGTGTCTTATTAGACAGAGGGAGGAAACGTGGACTTTCCTGTCATTCTTTTTGGTCTCCTAGACTTGGAAATACCAAGTCATCAATCATTCTATTGTTAGTTCCTTAGTTTGAACAAATGATTTACATAAAACCCACAAATACAGAAAGCCACGCAATCAAGCATATGGCCTAATGAGTTACCTGCATTAGGCGAACACCACCCAAGCCAAGCTGGGAAACAGAATGTTACCGCTATTCAGAAGCCCCACCCCGGGCCCTGCCTGTGCCACCGCAGGAGCTGTCCTCTCCCCAGTTATCTTCTTCTTGCTTTTTATGGCAATCACTTTCTTTTACATTTAAACAGTTTTATCACCCACATGTGATCTGAATGTTAAATCTTACCCATTTGAAAATATTTAATATATCTTCTCATTCTTTGTTAAGCTGTACATGCTTTCACTACCCTCTTCTAACTTATCTGATGATGAACCTTTAAGTAAAACTTCAAAGTGTTTAAGCTAAATTTTACCAGCCAATACAATCACTTTAGTTATCTTGTTTGGAGTTACCGATAATGTTGGGAACTTTTTTCTAAAAACAAAGTCGTAACATCTAATTTTATTTCATTTTTTATTTTGTTTATTTAAGACAAAATGTCTCTCTATCACCCAGGCTAGAGTGCCTGGCATCGGTCTAGCTCACAACAACTCAAACTCCTGGGTTCAAGAGATCCTCCTGCCTCAGCCTCCTGAGTAGCTGGGACTCCAGGCGGCCACCACAACACCAGCTAAATTTTCTATTTTTAGTACAGATGGGGAGGGGGCGGGTCTCACTCATGTTTAGGTTGGTCTTGAACCCATGAGCTCAAGTGATCCTCCTGCCTCGGCCTCCCAGAGTGCTAGGATTACAGGTGTGAGCCACTGTGCCCAGATGAAAACACCTAATTTTAAATGAAGCCAGATAAAGCCTTTAAAAGGCAGAAAGTGTGTCTATTTTTTTTTTCTTTGCATGATCAGCACCTACCTTGGTGCCTGGCAGGTAGCATATGCTCAGATCAATATTATTTGAACCAAAGAACTCAACCTCTCTGGGTCTTGAAGCCCCGTGCATATGGAGAAGCACCCATGCACACCTGGGGCAGTTGAGAGAGCTGAATGAGACCTTGCACTTCAAGGGGGGCTCAGGGCCTGGTGCCAAGAGCTTCTCCATTACCCTGCGTTTCTTTCTGGATTTCCGCATCTGCCTCTCCCTTGGACTGACCCTTAAACTCCAATGCAGTTTAGTTAAGTGTGAGGAGAGGTTTGGACTCGCTTAGCTTGAGGGTCCCAACCTGCTCAGCACAGGGAAATGCCATGGTGCCTGGGGGCGCATTGCCCTGCAGAGACAGCCATTTCTTCCTGGAGCTTAGCACAGCTCAGGCTCTGGTTGAAAATTGAGGAGGGTCATGGGGAAGAATCTTTTTGTCACACCCTGGTGGAATTATTTCTCCATGAAAAGTGGAGACATGGGGCGATTATTAGAATTTCATGGCAGCAATAATGCAAGTTATTTTTGTATTTCCTAAGACCACAAAATAAGTTTAAAACATGAAATTTAGAGTGCTTTTTGAATCAAAAGCCTTCATAACAGCTGTTATTTCAAAATCACGAGCCTAAATTCAGTCTGATATAGCAAAAAGAGACCCCCCCCAATGAACTTCTCCCTATATGGGGAATGGCTCCTTTTTTGTGGGTGGGACAGTCTCTCTGGATCTTCCTTCTCCATCTAGGAAAAGGAATATCCCATCCATCTCCAAAATCCTGTGCACTTAACTATGAACTTTGGAATCCTTTATTTTCTATTCCCTGGAACAGATTAACCAATGAGGAGATAATATTTCAATAAAAACACATCCCAGCAGCAGAATCTAATAAAATGCAGGGCCTACAACCTCTTCTCTCTACAATGCTTTCTTGCTACTCTCAGGCAGAGAGACTAAATGGTGTTTCAGCCAACTTCAGAGCCAGAGAAGAGTACAGGTTTGCTGTCTGTAAATTAAACCTCAGAAACCAGCTCTTAACATGAATCATCACCGTAGTTAGTTTTGAATTGTACTTAATCCTGTCCCTGAAATAGGAGCTTTCCATGTAACGTTGTGTGTGCTGGTAGCTCACGGATGGGTTATTTAACAAGCCTGTTTGTTGTTTTCTTCTAGGAAAGAATGACTCAGAAGAGCCTGAGCCTCTAAGCTTCTAGCAGAACATGAGTTCTTTCATCTTCTGCCATCTGGTTTAAGTTTAAGAAGGTCAGTACTGAGTCCCATTTGCTTCTTGAAGTTAACAGGGTGATTAGAAGCAACTTACCTGCATCAGACACCCCTAACTATGTTGGCACTGAAATCAAGGTTTTCTCAATGAATAGAAGTGAGATGCTTGGTGTGGAGGTGGTGGTGGTGGTGGGGGGTCAGTGCGGTTCTCCACCACCAGCTCAGCTCCACGATGTGGAAGCTGCTCATTTTCTCCTTCTCTACACTGTCTCCTGCCGAGATTCTACAGAAAAGAAAGATAGTAAGTGGTTGAACTTGAAAGGCCAAGATCCCCCAAAAAAGTTTCAAAAAGAACTCCCTTCTCTTTGTTATTTTGTTTTTTCTTTTCTCTCTCTCCCTGCCTCCCTCCCTCCCTTCCTAACTTCCTTAGGTTGTTTTGTTTTCTCTTTTCCCTCCCCCCCTTCCTTCCTTCCTAACTCCTGTTCTCTGTTGCTCATCTTTGGCCCATGGCACTAACCTTGGTGTAAGTCTCTCTGCCCTGCTCCAGTTCCACCACCTTCCACCTTAAATGAAATTCATGTCCAACCATGGCACTCCCCTAGGAATCCCTGAATGGCTCCCCATCTCCCTCAGGGTAGAATAGGGTGTCCCAGAGTGGCTTGCAAGGCCTCTGTGGCCTGAGTCCCATAGCCCCCTGTATCTTCTTACCTTTCATCAGTCACCCTTGGATCTGCCATCTGTGGGGTGTCTTTGGGTCTTTCGTCTTGCTGTTCCTTCTGGCAATCACTGCCATACCCTCCTTCCTCTGTCTACTGTGAGACTCGGGACAAGTGTCAGCCACTCCAGGCGGCCTTTGTGGGGCCCACTGCCCCAGGCTGCAAGGCTCCACATGTGCCCAGAGTTCCTGAATACCCTACGTCTCTACACTAACCAAGGTATGGTGACATAACATTTTTGCTTTTTCTTCTCTTATTGCACTGGGCACCCGCCTCGATCAGCGACCTCCTCTTCTTTCAGGCAGTAAAGCCAAGTGGTCGGGGCACAGGCCCTAGAGCAGTGTTCTTCACGGCACACTTGTACCTATAGTTAAACTTCCACAGCACACTTAAATTATGTTGATAAAAAAAAAAGGGGGGACAATAAAACAAAGAATATGCTTTCTATGCTTTGAACTTCTTTCAAAAATAATTTCATTAAATGATCTTTAAAATTTTCTGTGGCACACCTAAGATCCTCTCATGGCACATGGTTGAAAATGACTGCCTAGAGCCTTCCTTACTCCTGGGTTCAAATCCCAGCTCTAACATTTTCTGGCCATGTGTTTTTACATTCGATCTCTTCCTAGCTTGCTTCCCTCATCTATAAAATGAGAGTAATGAAAATACCTGCCATGGAGGGTTTTGTGCGTTTTGAGGGACATATTTGAAGCACCAGAGCCAGTGGCAGCTCTTGGCCGAGCTGTGCAAGTATTATCTCGTGTAGTGCTCACTGTCAAGTTCATGGAAACGGCACATTTCCCCCTTGAAGTTCAGAGTCATGCAAACTGCAGCAGTGATTTGTAGCTCATGGATATCATCTGGAATTTTAGCAAGTTTTGCTGAAGGAAGTTGAATTCAAATACACTGTGTGATGTCTTAGTTTCTGGAGTTATTCTTCATTAAAGAGAATCGCCAGAGCAGGGAAGCTGCACCACTGCGTTGATTCCAGATCCTTCCTGGAGGCCGTTTGGAGATCCTTTCAGGGCCTCTCACTCCTGCCCCTCCAGCGTGTCTATGCTGGGAGTGGTCATCAGTGGCAGAGGACACCCCCAGCCTTCTCCAGAGCAGGAAGGAGCTGAGGATGGAGCTCTGAGCCCGAGTCTCCTCCAGCTCAGAAGAGGTCAGAGTCTGCGTTCCTTGGCTGGCTGACCAGTCACCTCAACAGAGTGCTTGGACCAGAGCAGACTCAGCCACAAAGCTCAAAGCTGTGCCCACACACAGAACTGCTGCCATGTCCCTTGATGTGGCCTCTATGAGCTCCTGGGGTGCTTCAGTCCAGTCTGCTCTCTGCACACAGTCGCCACAGGCAACACGCGTGCCACCCCAGGCCTGGCCTTCCTGTAAAGGGAGAGTTTGGGCCTTGAGACCAGCGCCAGCTCTCAGAGTTCCCAGAAAAGCTTGGTGTCAAGGCCTGGCGCCTGCCCTGCCCTCATGTGCTCATAGGCAGCTGGCCTGTTTCTCCAAGGCGCAGAGGGCCGCTGGACATGGAGACACACGGCACATAGAGAACTCTGGGCCATATAACTGTGTGCTGCACGGAGCTCTGCTATGTGTGTACACAGCACACATTTACATTTCTCCTGGGGGCCAGGAGTGGTGGCTCACACCTGTCATCCTAGCACTCTGGGACACTGAGGCGGATGGATTGCCTGAGTTCAGGAGTTCACGACCAACCTGAGCAAGAGCAAGACCCTGTCTCTCCTAAAAATAGAAAAACTACCCTGGCATTTTGGCAGGTGCCTGTCGTCCCAGCTACTTGGGAGTCTGAGGCAAGAGGATCACTTGCACCCAGGAGTTTGAGGTTGCTGGGAGCTATGACAGCCATAGCACTCTACCCAGGGAAACAGAGGGAGGGTCTTTCCCAATAGATAGAAAGATAAATGAATAAAAATTGAAATAAATAAACACATGAACAAACAAACTTCCCCCAGGGAAGAGAGCTGGGGTGCACACTCCCCTGTCTGGGTCAGGATGAAATGCTGTCCCAACCCCTGTATCCCGCCACCTCCTGTAGCCGCCCAGCAGGCTCCCTAAGGTCATCCCCAGCCATTGCTTCCTGCTCCTTCCTGTTCCTTTTCCTCCTCTGCTCTCCGTGGCCTGGCGTCTGCCGCCACCGCTCTGCGGAGGTCTCGTCTTCCTGCTGTGGACGACTGCAGTCGGTGGCCCTCCCAGCTCCTCTCCCCCTGGTCCTCTCTTCCGAGGTTGTCACTGTGGGCACCTGGCTGCCTCTGGCTCACCTGCCTGGGCCTTTCCTGGTCTCCTCAGCACGCAGCCAGGTCTCCTCAGGTAGCTGTCACCCAGCAAGCAGTTTGGGGGCATCCGCAGAAGCTCTCCCCCGCTGCTTTTCTGGTCTTCTGGCGAAACCTTTTGTCTTTTCAGAGAAGTCATCGTGAGGGTGACTCTTCTATTTGAATCTTTAGCCCTTACTCCTCTCCTGGGTTGTAACTGCTGCCTGGCCATGTCAGGTGCGGGGCTATTCCCATTGGATGTGACCCCCTACCTTCCACCCCGCCCTACCTCCTTGCCCTAACCTCTCCTAGGAGGGCATCCTCTTAGTCAGCTGACCTTGTAAACTAGAGCCAACCTTGACCCTCTCCTATCCCTCATCTCCTTGAAGGTGTCACCTGGTTCAGTTTTTCTTTGAAATCAATTTAGATTTGTTCTCCAGCCTTGCGACCTCTGGCAATAGCCTCCACATGCTCCATTGCTGGGTTTATTAAGCACACTTATTCTTGTTGTTGTTATCATTATTATTATTATTATTACTTTGGTATCACCTTCTACTCAAAAACCTCAAGTGGCTCCTTCTGGTCTAGCATGGGTCCATCCAGGTTCTGAAGCCCGCTGTAACCTGACCCCATCTACCTGTATCTAACCCTGTTTCTCATAGCCATGCCAGACATTCGCGGGGCACCTGTTCAGGAACCCGTCCTGGGTTCTGGGGTAACCAGGGAATGGAGACAGTCGGCGCCTCCTTCAGGGCCTTTCCCAGGAGCTGGAGGGTGGTGGTAGAGCATGGAGCCCAGTGCAGGGACGGTGCCAGGCAGAGCGTGTGATGTGGGAGCATGGAGGAGAGTGTCATTCTGAGGGGCCTGGGCCGTAGCTGGGATGTGACGTTCTGTCAACTACAAACAGTAATCTGTGTTTCTTGGGCCATTTTGTTAGCAACACATCCAATGAATTCTTGTAAGACCTTATCAAATTATTCAAAATCGTTTTCTAAATAAAAAAAATAAAACTACTTTCCTCAAAACAGGTTGATTTTTGAGGTAAGTTGAGAAAGGTACCTCCTTTTTCCACTATTGTGAGCGGTAATGGTTGGCCTGAGTTTCTGTTTTTGAACAAGTGCTTGTAAATCTTCTTCTGACGAGTGTGAAAGTGGTCTTCTTGGAGAGCGCTGTCGTTTGTCCGATGCGTTGAGAACACGGGTGTCAGGGGAGGGAGACTCAGTCTTGCTCCCTCGGTGAGGTGCTCCCTGCCGACAGCTCACTCAGCTGCTTCCCATACGCTTCACAGATGAAGTTCATGGGGAACCCAGACTGCTACGTGGAGATCTCATATCAGAAACTCCATTTCTGTGGAATTTCCCAGCCTGGGCCAATGCTCTGGCATGCCTGAGACTTTTTCAGGGGGATAAGCAGAAATATTCTGTGGCCTTGAAACTGTTCCTGGATGTTTCCTCTATTACTTCCTCATTGTATTAGTGGCTGCCTAAAGGTCCAAGATAAACCACTTCCCCGTGCCTGCTGAGCGACTGCCATGCAAACACGTGGTGTTTTATTGTCCTGTTATTAGAACCAGGCTCCCAATGTGCACTGCAGAGTTCTAGAGGGCAAACCCTCGGGCGTGTATTCACGGGTGCCACACTCACACTGTAGGCGACGTACACACACACCCACTTAGTTCCCTCTTTGAACTCTGAGGTTTCAGGACTGTGCAGCTAGAGGCGTGTCCCTGGCATCCGCCACGGACCCTACTACAGCCCCGCCAGGGCCTCCCCTCTCCTGAATATCTGAGCCAAGGAAAATGAGCAAGCAGATGGCAGCTCCTACCTGGCCCGGGGTGGCATCTTCTCCATACACACACACTCGCACACACGGATGCACACGCTGCGCTGTGCACTAGTCCCACAGCCACGCAGTGCTCACAGGCTGAGAATCTGTCCTCAGAGCACACTGGACGTCCATGTGGAGAGTTCAAGTTCAGGAAGCCACGGTCCAAGGCCTGCCTGGAGGAGTTCTAACCGTCCCCCCCGCTGGTCTTTGTACTTTCCTCTCCCTTTGCCGAGACGCAGTCCCCAAGGCCCTGTTACTTCTCGTGGCTCTGTCTCTTGCTCTGTCATCTTTTCTCACTGGCGAGCTCTGGCCTGAGGTTTCCTTTGAGTGGATGTGCCTCTTTCTTCAGTGGTCCCTGCTGTGATTATACTTAGTCATCCACACTCTGTCCCTGCCTGTCATAACCGAGTGGCTGGCACTTCCATAGGACCGCCTGGGCAGGAGAGAGCCAAGGCCTGGACAGGCGGCCAGCCTGTGGGCCCTGTCCCTCCTTTATTCTAAGCAAGGGCACTCACTGGTGCCACTAGTTCCTTGTTGGCCTGAGCCAGGGATCCATATTACAACAGATTGTATTCATCAAAAAAGACTTCTTTCCCCTAGCTTCCCATGGCGATTGACTCACTCTCTGAGAACATATATAAACCTAGATAGCCCTATGGACAGGTCACGTTTCATTTTTCAATTTTAGGCAAATCACGGTGCACAAAAAAAAAAAAAAACATTGGATGAGTGGGTGCAAATTTATACAAAAATGTTTAAGTCATTATTGCAGAAAATCTACAGTCTTGCCAGTGGGATCAGATTTTAAAAGGAAACGTGAAAAGTATAGGAAGAGAGACGTGAATGACTGAGGATGAATGTGAGGGAGATTGGGACAGCCGAAGCGGGAATGCACCTCAGCTCACCAAGATGCAAAAGACCGTAAGAAGGACTTTTAAAGGTCCATCAAGACAGGAGAAAATGGGGGTCCTGCTGGAGATGCCACACATGGCCTGGGCACCCACCGGGGTAACGCCACGCAGGGAGTTTAATAAGCAAAGGATCAGGTGACTCTTCCAGCCCTGAGGGTCTGTGGTTCTATGAGACAGATGTTTATATTCTGTACGATGTCCACAGGGGTCCGAGGACGTGAACTGTTGAGACAGTTCTTGACACTGAAAGACCAGCTACTGGAGAATTATCAGTAATGATTGCTTTTCACCTAGGATAGCTAATGAAGCATCCAAAATTACGGACTTCATTGCCAGGATATAGCTTATTTTCTGGGAGAATCTGGTTTGTTCAATGTGCTCCATCCTTAGCTGATGGTAATATTACTATGCCCTTATTTTTGTTTATTTTTATTTTTTGAGACAGAGTCTCAAGCTGTTGCTCTGGGTGGAGTGCTGTGGCATCATAGCTCGCAGCAAACTCCAACTCCTGGGCTGAAGCGATTCTCTTGCCTCAGCCCCCCAAGTAGCTGGGAGCACAGGTGCCCGCCACGACGCCCGGCTGTTTTTTGGTTGTGGTTGTCATTGTTGTTTGGCAGGCTCAGGCTGGATTCGAACCCGTCAGCTCTGGTGTATGCGCCTGGCGCTTTAGCCACTTGAGTTATAGGCGCGGAGCCACTACTATCCCTTTAAATCGACACTTTCATGTGTGGCTCTCAAAGAATTTGATAAGCATTAATTATTTCTCCCATGGGACTATGAACCTATTTCCACACTTGTCAAATTGATTGTAAGCAGTTTTACATCCGGGCAAACCCAGAATACTAAGGTGCTGTCTCCTGGGAGCCCAGAGACCCAAGGGAAGAGCAGAATCAATGCCTGCCCAGGCGTCTCGTCTGAGGGAGACCAGGTGTCCCACTGCTTGGGGAAGACTCTGACACTGATGCCCTGATGAACTGCTACTATTTATTTCTATTCAGAGCTTCTTCTGACGTGAAAATATCAAATAGAATGTGATATCTGGGAGAAATTTCCAGATTTCTAGTCAGCGTAGGAATTTGAGAAAGATGCATCAGTCTGCCTTTATACTAGGGCTGTCTTATATTCCCTAGTTTTATACCAGGGCTATCTTATATTCTCTTTCACACACACACACACACACACACACATTCTCTCTCTCTCTCTCTCTATCTCTCTCTCTCTCTCTCTCTGTCTCTCTCTCTCACACAGAACCTGAGCTGCCTGGAAGCCTCTGGGACGGACCGCACACCTTAGGGCCTCGTCACCTCCTATCCATGTCCCAAGCCGCCGCCCCAGTTACCACTTGACATTGTTGAAGTGGAACTTCTTCAGGGTCCCCGATGGAGGAGAGGCTTGCATGTTACACCCTGCCGCCCCCTGCAGCTCTGACTTTGACGCTGACATCGTAACAGGTAGGATCCAGACACAGCCTGCTGCCTCAGCCCCATAGTCCGGCTTCCACCTTCTGCCCTCTACTAAAGTCACTTTTAAAAGTCTGCAGTGACCCTCTTGGGGAACCCCATGAAGCATCCGGGGGTCATCCCGCTTGACCTCCCCAATATTCTGCCCACCTCGTCTTCCCTGAGGTTCTCTCTTTTCTTGACCTCTGTGAGCCTGAAATCTCCCATTTTCCTTTCACTTCTCTGGCCAGCTCCCATTTGGAGGGCATTTCACAAGGACTGTCAGTCCTTGGGATGCCGACCCTTCTTTTGGGGTCAACTTCCTCCATCTCTATGTCCAGAAGGAACAGAGATACAGCCCCCCTTTCCCAGACTGAAGACTGGGAGATCAGCTCATGCTGTTCTTCCTCTCAGCCCTGCACCCCACTCCCTAGCCCTAACCCCTAACCCCCACCTCCACCATCAGGGCGTCACTGTTCCCTCTGTCATAGCTCTTTTCTTTTTGTTAAGAGATGGGGTCTGGCTCTGTCATCCCGGCTGGAGTGCAGTGGCACAATCATAGTTCACTGCAACCTCCAGCTCCCAGGCTCCAGCAATCCTCCTGCCTCAGCCTCTGGAGTAGCCGGAACCACATGCACGTGCCATCATGCCTGGCTAGTTTTTCTTATTTTTTGTAGAGACAGGGTCTTGCTGCATTGCCCAGCCTGGTCTCTTGGGCTCAAGCAATCCTTTCACCTTTGCCTCAGTAAGTGCTGGGATTGTGGACTTGAGCCACTGCACCTGGCCAAAAATGAGATTTTTTGAAGTAAAACAAATTCAAAATTCTGCTATCTTCTTCCTGCATCACAGTGGGCAGCCTTGAGCAGAGCTGGCGTACGCAGCCACCACTGAACCGGAGGTCCAGCCCAAAGCCTCTCACTGCCCAGCTCCGCTTGATTCCATCTTTGTGAAGCTCGGGCTGCTTCTCCTGCTCCTTCTGAGGCCTTTGATCTCTGGGCTGCCCACGACAAGACAGGCACTGCGGGCTCCCCTTCAGGGTGCTCCACACCTCCACTTGGCTTGTGCTCCAGGCCTTTGCTCCTCCCGGCTCTCTTGCTTCTCCTCCGCAGGCCCTGGGCCTCTGCCTGGCTCGGGGTGAGTCTGGCTCACCTCCCTCTGCCCAGCTCGGGGCGAGTCCAGCTCACCTCCGCACCACCTGCCCACTCACTCACGCTGACCTCTCCCTCCTCACAGCTCTGCCTGCGGCTCTGGCCCGTGGCCGCCTGCGGCTCAGCAGCTACCCTGACATTCACAGGAGCGCCGTCTTATCTCCTCCGTGGGTCCCACTCTCCAGGAGCACATGGCCCCTGTTCCTTCCCTGAGAAGATGAGCATGGGCTTCAACCCGTCCCCTGTCCCTGCAAGGCTTCCCGTTCCTCCTGGCAGGACGGCACAGTCGCCCTGGCTGTCTGGGCCTTCCCCATGGAGGCCACAGAAGCTCTGACGCGGCCTGGTCCCATCTGTGTGTGTGGACTTAAGACGTTTGTGGCAGGCGGCTCCACACCACCGAGTTCATCAGCCCTCTCAAGCTCAGCTTCTTCCAATGCTATCTCCAAGAAGTGGGCAATATATTGTCCCGAAGAATATATTGATGAAAGAAAAGTTGGCTGCTTATTGAAAAGTGTGCTTTTGGATTACCTGACATTAGAATTAGCACCTGCAAGATTTATTAGCAAATCACTGTCTCTTCAGTGCCATGGGGCTCGGGACATGTGTGTAAATCATTCACATGACAACTTCCTGGATTGAGTGCCCAGCATGTAACCTACCACAAATCAATGCCCATCTTCAGAGAAGGCAGAGTTGGGATTGGGACACTGAGTATGATTTGACATGTAGGACACGCAGAAGCAGAATGACTTTAAAACACTGAAAAGCAGCAAACCTGGAGCTTTTTCTTGATCTTTTTCAATTCTCCTTTAAAACTCACCAGCCAGTGCTACCTAAGAATTCGGAACAGTGGATTAACATGGAGATATCAGCTCACCTCCTGGACTTTAAACTTTATGGCCCCTCGGCTGGAATGCAGTTATCCGGTTTTCAGAGGCGCTTGCACGGGGACCACGCCATCACTGGGGTGAATAACCTTCAAGACTGAAGCACATTATTGTTTGTGAAATGAATGGGTGCTGATTGCAAATTAATTTCTTGATACGTTAGGATGGGATTGTCCAAGAAACTCAGTCATTTAATATTTAAATGATATTCTTTTTCTCGTTTACATGGTGAACTTCACAGACTCAATGAATGTTATAATTGTGTAGAGTGCAAAAGCCATTCCCTGGGTGGCTCCTGTGGCTCAGCGAGTAGGGCGCCGGCCCCATATACTGAAGGTGGCGGGTTCAAGCCCGGCCTCGGCCGAACTGCAAAACAAACAAACAAAAAAAATAGCCGGGCGCTGTGGCAGGCGCCTGTAGTCCCAGCTACTAGGGAGGCTGAGGCAAGAGAATCGCTTAAGCCCAAGAGCTGGAGGTTGCTG
>CAUYON010144106.1:0-73853 GCA_963573935.1 Arctocebus calabarensis
CCCTGGTGGAAGGGACTGTATTCATTTGTTTCCTGGCCAAGGAACCCATACACCTATATATACCCTGAGACTAAAGGCCTAAAGGAGGAGATGGGGAAAGACTGGGAGAGAAACGGAGAGAGCTTCTCTCTCCCCACTAGAGTTTTCTCCCTCTAACAGATGCCTTAATGTTTTCTGTATTCTTTTCTTTCTTTTCTGTGAATAAATTCTGTCTTACAAAAATTAAAAAAAAAAAAAGAGATAGAGGTCCTGTTTCATTTTTCTCATGTGACTATCCACTTTTCTCATCACCTTTTATTGAATGGAGCTTCCATTCTCCAGGATATGTTACTGTCTGCTTTGTTGAAGATCAATTGGTTGTAGATTGATGCTTTTATATCTGAATTCCTTATTTTGTTCCACTGGTGTATGTCTCTACTTTTATACCAGAATCATGTTCTTTTTGTGAAACGGGCAAAAAACATATGAAGAAATTGCTAAACATCGGGGAAATGTAAATTAAAACTATAGTGAGGTATCACCTTACTCCTGTCAGAATGACCATTATTATAAAGTCAAAAAACAATAGATGTTAGCATGGTGGCAGAGAGAAAGGGACACTTGTACACTGTTGTTGGGAGTGCAAATTAGCACAACCTTTATGGAAAACAATACAGAGATTCCCCAAAGAAATAAATGCAGAAGTACTATTTGATCCAGCAATCCCACTACTGGGTGTCTGCCCAAAGGAAAAGAATTCATTTTATCAAAAAGGCACCTACACTTGAATCCAGCACAATTCACAATTGCAAAGGTGTGGGATCAACCAAAGCACCCATCTATTCATGAGTGGATTAACAAAATGTGGTGTATCTATACCAGTGGTTCTCAACCTTCCTAATGCCTCGTGATGCCGCTACCATTTAATACAGTTCCTCATGTTGTGGTGACCCCAACCTTAAAATTATTTTTGTTGCTACTTCATAAGTGTAATTTTGCTCCTGTTATGAATTATAATGCAAATATCTGATATGAAGGATGTATTTTCATTGTTACAAAGAGATCGTGACCCATAAGTTGAGAATTGCTGCTCTATACCATGGAGAACTACTCAACCATACAAAGAAATGGATTAATGAATGTCTTTTGAAATAATTTGCCCGGAAATGGAGACAATTATCCTAAGTAAAATATCTCAATAATGGAAAACAAACACATGTACTCTCTACTAATTTGGAATGAATTGATAGGCACATAGGGGTACAAAAAGAAGTAAAAATCACTGGAAATCAGTAAGGGGGAAGGTAGGAGAGGAGAAAGGGTAAAAACCTACCTAAAAACCTATAATGAACACTATTCAGGTTTGGGGCACACTTACAGCCCTGACTTAGTTATTATGAAAGATATCCATGTAGGAAAACATCTGCAACCCCTTAATACTTCTAAATTTTAAAAAAAATTTAAAAGTTGATCTTATAAATAGTTTATCTATCTCAGCACAAACCTATAATATGGGAATTCAAACACATTTACTCTTTTATTTTATTTTTGTATTTTTTTTATTAAATCATAGCTGTGTACATTAATACAATACCCTCACTTCAGGGTACAATGTGCTGGTTTCATAAATAGTCTGAAACAGTTTCATCAAACTGGTTAACATAGCCTTCATGGCATTTTCTTAGTTATTGTGTTAAGACCTTTATATTCTACATGAAACACATTTACTCTTCTCTGACAGTTTTGTGCATATAATAAAGATTTATTTTGTTTTTAAAAAATAATAAATAGTATTGCTTTTCGACTTTTTGGTTAAGCTCTTGTGTAAAAATAAAGAATAGCAATCATTTTAATTAATTGCAATGTGGCTTTCAAAAAGAGCTTAAGGCCTATTTAGTTAAAAATCCCACATGTGTATTTTCAGCATGCGCATTTAAGCCGAAGTTGCAAACTTGTTATTTATTTTTGTTTCAATCATGTTGGTCATTTTAGTATTTCCTTAGGGTGAAGAAGCTAACAACTTTTTCTAGCAAGTTGTCTCACAGGTCCTTAGTAATTGGGACTGTCAAAGCCCATAATCTGCCTACACACACAGGTTGGAAAAGGGTGTTTACCTTTTAGTGAAAACTCAATATTCACGCACTTGGAAAACTGTAATGGTGTTCAATTAGAAATGAAAATTATCATTTGGTTTAACAGTGATTAGAGACTGGCAGACGAGTCATCTAAGTCATGGTGACAGGAATTGCTTCTCTGGGATCCCTGTTCTCACATTTCAGGAGAAAAAACTTTGGCATATTCTTTGGCATCCTCTACATTTTTACTGCAAACTTAAGATTGGAAGACTGTTATTATGTTATGTATCAGGACTTTATCATTAATTGTAAACTTGCTTCTGACCTCTCCAGTCCCTCATCGTCTTAATTCAGCCAGATGGCTCTAGGAAAACCTCCCTCTCTGCAGGGAGCTTTAGACAAGCTTTAGAATGATCAATTCAGGTTTTGCATTGTGATAGTGCAAAATTCCATTTCCTGCAGTTATTTTTTCATTTATGGATAGAAAAAAATAAACTTTTCCCCAAAAATATTTGCCTGTGAATCATGAGGGTAACGTTCTCTGTCGAGAGTGCCCATAGTTTCCACCAACCGCTCTTGCTGCCTTGCAATCCTTTCATGGATGGGACCAGTCAACCTCCTTCAACTCTTCCGCAGAGGCTGCTCCCCGCTGAGAATGAGTGGCAGACTATATACTCATTCGTAATGTATCTTTTATCCGTAATGCTGTAGCAGGGGTATGTTGATGGGCACGGCTTGGCTATTTGATATAAGGAGATAGGTTTCACATCAAATCCAAAGAAATAATTGACTATTATCACAAGAAGAAGTTTGAAAAAAAAAAAATAAATCCTTATCACTCCTACAGTCTTCAGAAAATGTCAACCAGCAGTGAGAATTCATCAGCAGAAAATGCAGTAAGATTAGAGTCATGAAAGATCATGTACTGGCCATATTCATTAATTAACATGGGAAGAAGCATCAAAGTGTTTCAGAGAAATTAATCAATGGGTCCTAATGCCTAAAGATATAATTTTGGGCTATGGAGTAAGCAAAACTTAAGAATTTTCAGAGGCTAAGGGATCTGATTACTAAGAAATAAGCATATCAGCTCAGGAAGCATTGAACCAAAACAGTAAAGCAATGCAGATGATTATCCTGAAATCCTAGAAGAACCCAAAGTAGACCACAACATTATCCTTTGACCACATTAGCAAGGATTATAACCTATTCCTTGGTGAGAAAGGATCCACTCTGTATACACTATATCTAATCCATCATCATCTGTGTATTATCATCTATCAAGTTGGAAAATAAATTTGGATAATTCTTACTATTATGTCTATGTCCAGTAACTCTTGTTAACTTTTCTCAAGTTCATAGTGTCTGATATCTCAGATGCTCAAGATATTGTCATGTACAGATATTTACCTGGTTGAACCCTACTCACTTCAGACAAAATTATGGTACTGAGAAAGAGCATGTTCATGAAAGCGTTATCCCTTTCAAAGACTTTATTTTCTGTCAAAGTATGCACGTAGGAATGATTATTTCTGAAAGATGAGGAGGAAAGTATAATTTTGAAACATTTGCAAGTACTGGCTATTTAATTGCTTAACTTTTCTGAGGTCAATATATATACGAGGAAACAAATGTGTTCTGCCTAACCTAGCACTACGCAGAAAATTTTTCATCTCAAATAAATTTAGTAAGTCACCAAATCTTTGACTGTAGGTAATATCCCTTACAGCCTACTGGGAATTTTTAAGTGCACTCAGGCAAGTAACTATCATTATTTGGAAATTATCAGGTATCAGAAAGACCTGTAGGCTCAGAAGAAAAAAAATGATGTCATGTTAATGAAGAAATTCTATTTTTGAAAAATGTCATGCTTGCATTAAATATTTAACATTGCTATCTTACCAGAGCCGCCAATTTGCTTTTGTAGTATGTTACCTGGGAACTGAGGATCTAGCACCATCTGCAGAGAAGATAGTCTCATTTCATCTGGCAGTGGAAACAATTTTACAGAAAGTTCAAACTGAGGTTCAGATTGTTTTAGCAATGATGGAGAAGGTTGCCTTTAAGATTAAAAAAAAATGTAAATTCCATCTAGTTCATTCTTTCTTTTATTATCTCAAATCATCTGAAGTGGCCTTTTAAGGAATACTACAGTATTTGAATTAGTACACCTAAGTCCACCTCTTTCTTGCAGGTGGGCCTTCTTTCTTTCCTTCCTTCCTTTCATTTTTTTGCAGTTTTTGGTCAGTGCTGGATTTGAACCCATCACCTTCAGCATATGGGGCCAGCACCCTACTCCTTTGAGCCACAGGTGCTGCCCCCAGCTAATTTCTTTAATCGCAAGAAAGGCACAGAGACTAGAGACCACGATACTTTTAAAGATCCCCAAGAATGTTTTAATTTATTTTAAAATAAAAGAACATCAATTTTTAAGTCAAATAAAATATTTTAGTATATGATATTATCAATATATCCATCTTTATATCAATCAGTTATAAAATATAATTTTCTATATTTTTAAATGGAGGAAGGGCTCTGTGAAGATAAAAAATACCTAGGACCCAGTGAGGTCAGATTGATCTTACAAGCTGACTATTGAAGGCCGAAAACCACACAGGTGAGCTTTGAGGGGTAATCAACTGAACCTTTGTAAACTGCCTAGAACACAGACCAGCCGCTCTCAAGTTTCAGTCATTACATGCCAGCTGCTTTCAGCACTTTTACTCTGGTTCTTACTAACTATATTCCAGAGTGGATTAAAATTTGTTTACTTATTTTATCTGGTTTTTAATATTATTTAATCATTTTTTAATGTTTATCAGAGAACAACAGCAAACAAAAATACTAATATATAATAATCATTGGAAAAATCTGAAACACAGAGAGGGCGTCTACCTGTCATCATTTCCCCAGCTGGTTTGACTGATTCAACTTTAGCAACGAAAAAGAATAATGAAGCCCTCATGTTGGGCATTTGTTAGATGAAAGTTGTAAAAAACTATTTACAATAATCTCATTTAAAAAATTTAAATATTACCCTATAATCCTATAAAATACATACTATTAATATTAATCCATATTTTACAAATAAAGCAATTCAAGTGCAGAGGAGCTAAAGCTCTTTGTACAAGCCCACATGACCAGGATTTAGGATAGAATTAAAATTCAGGTGCATCTCACTCTCAAAGGTACAGTCCAATGTGTTTGGTGCTTTCCTCCCACCAGTTCTGTGTCTATGTGGTGCTCTTAGGAGACGCCTCTCCAGGTAAAAATGCATCTTCTACAACTAAAATCAAACAAGCTATCCATTCAGAACTTCTTTTTGAAATGTTTCTTTCATAATATTCTGCTCAATAAATTAATACATTAAAAAAATCTTATTTTAACATGCATAGTTTCTTTCCATCAACTAATAATATGGATTTGGAAAGAAACAGGAAAATAAATATTCAAGTAGAGTCTTCAATACATTAATAAGCGATCTTGACCCATTAAAAGTTCTTGCCTTTTTCTAAAAATAGGTGATACTATGTAGCTGAGAAAGTTATAGTTCTTGGTGTCAGATAGACATGCATTCAAATACAATCCCTGCAATATGTAAGCGGCAGGATATCTGATTGACAACTGGACTTCTCTAGCCTTTGGTAACTTCATCTGTAAAATGAATTCTTCTTTTTTTCTCAAAGATTTTGGGAAGTCTAACTGATTAGCATTATTTAAAATCCCTAGCATGATGCTGAATAATTTTAGTGTTCTTTTCCATAATCAACCTAATTTATTTCATTAATTAATAATTGCATAATTAATTTACTTCCAATCATGAAAACACTTAGAATTCTTATAGTGTGCTATTGAATGACTTTTGAAAACATAGTGGATGATGAGTGAGAAATCATCATACCTAGCACTGTGTTTTGGCAGAAATACTTGTGCACATTTTGTTTACCTACCTTACTTAAATAAATTAAACCACAGATCAAATCCTCCCTTGCCAACCAAGTTTGTCTAGAATCACCATAATTTCTTAAAAATGGTGTCCATTCTGGCTTAATTATTTACATCAAATAATTTCACAAAATTAATTTCCACAAAAGTCAAGCTGTGGAAACCAGGGCATGTTGAGAACTTTCTACATTTAGAGCTACTGTCTGCTCAACTCAGAACATAAACTTTTGTGTAGCCTAACAAGTAGGCAACTCCATCCATCATATGACTGCCTATGGCGGTCACTGGCTAATTCTCACCCACCCAATGCACCCAATACTCTGAGATTTTTCTTGCTTAAGACTTTGGAACTAACTGACATGTTTTCTAGTCAAAGTGTGATTGTTATTGGAACTGAAAGATCATCACATTGATATTGTGGCCACATGAAAATATCAGGAAAATTGATAAAGAATAGCAATGGGCAAAGTGAACTAAAGATTTGGAGAGAATTCAGGAAGAGATAATCCATGCAGCTCCCCAAAGAGAAAAGAATGAATCTCTTGTTTTGACTCCTCCTAGGTTCCCATTAAGCTCAACTTCACTTCTTTTCTTGATTGATATAGTCTTATAATCAACCACAATTTTCATTGAGTTAAATGAGAGTTAAAACCTCAACTTGAAGGCTCCCACCTGGATAAAAGTTTTTGCAGCCTGTTTTCTGGAAGGACTGAGTTCCGTGAAAGATGGAAGTCGTCTGGGAATGTCTTATTTTTTATCCTACAGCAAATACTAGTGATTTCAGCACCAACTCTGTTTTACCAGTTTGCAAATATTTCATCTACTTTATTAGACAAGGAAAATTAATTTACCCAATCTTTTTTCTTTTTTAAGATGAATTCTAACTATTTTGCCCAGGCTAGAATGCAGTAGCTATTCATAGTATTCACTGGTGCAAACATAGTATTCTGTAGCCTCCAACTCCTGGGCTCAGGCAATCCTCCTGCCTCAGCCTCTTGAGTAGTTGGGACTACAGGCACACAACCGCCACATTCACCTTGCTTATCCAATCTTTGAGAACTTTATTAGATCTTCTTCCCATAAAAGAGAACGTAGTTGGTATTTTTAGCATCATTTGCAAATGGTAACTGAGAACATCTCAGTTGCAGTGCTATGCAATATTGTTAATATGGTCCACTTAGATTTCCTAGTTGGCTTTCTATGAGCAAATGGCTATTCCTCTTTTTTTTTTTTTCATTATGTGCTCCAAATAGCCCCAAAAAGTTATAACCTAAAATTTTAAATTTTATCAAATATGTTACAATTATAATTTTATAATTTTTGAATATAAAAATAAGATAAATTTCTAAAATTCTATCAAAAAGATTGTAATACTTTAGTACTTTGGAAGAAGTACTACTAGGCATATTTTAAAGTTCAGAGAAGTACTGTATTTTACATACAGGGCCAAAGAAAGGATAAGAATATTTGATGAGTCAAATGTTTTAATTAAATATTATCATGAATGCAAACAAAACAGTCTACTATATTAACTAACCAAGAGCTATGAATTCTTTTTTATAAAAAGATAAACATTGAAAGTTATACCTTTATAGTACTTTTCCTGAAATTCTTAAACATGCATTATCTTCAAAGTATTTTTCAAATAGATTATAACAGAATATTTTTAAGTTAATTGATGTGAAATGTTACCAAGAAATAATAATTAAATCTTTTCCCCATAAATTTATACATTCATTTCTATACTGTTACATTCCTAAAACATTACTTTCATTTCCATGAGCCATTAGCTTTCATAAGGAGTAATTTTATATGAAATCTATAAACCATAGAATTTCTTCATTATTAACATACACAGGTCCATTAAATCTACTATAAATAAATAGAATAGTGATTAATATTTTAATTATATCTGGTCATTCTAGAAAACATCTATGGAAATTTTAATGTATAGTCATGCATTGCTTAACAAAAGGTATGTGCTCTGAGAAATGTGTCATTAGGCAATTTTGCCATTGTGTGAACATCATAGAGTGTACTTGCTACACAGACCTAGATATGAAGGTCACTATGAAAGTTTTGAGACAGACTGCATTATGGTCCCAGAAACATAGTTGACAGCGTCCAATACCCTATCCTTTCTGCTTCACCCGTGCAAGTTTCAACTTGCCCAGCTTATCAGTGTTGCTAAGAGGGCTTCATTTGTTTCTGTCTGCACAGATTTCATGTTTCTTGACTTTTGTGTATCTCAAAATTTCCTAATGACTCATGTAGTATAGCCTACTATACCTAAGCTATATGATAGAGCCTCTTCTCCTGGGCTTGTTAATCTATTGACTAGTGTAGGTAATTGTGACACAAAGGTATTTGTAAATCTAAACATAGAAAGGTACAGTAAAAATACAGGGCTATAAACTTATGGGCCATCATCATATCTGCAGTTGATAGTTCACTGAAATATCATTATGTGGCACATGACTATAATAGTTTAGGCATTTCGGAATAAATCCTTGAGAAATTATAACATCTTAAGCATAGGAAGTTTATATTGAAAATCAATTTAGTAAGACTGATAAAATTGCATGCTGTTGTGATAGTGTGAAATACATATTTGATGTTTGCCTAAAATCCTTCAGAATCTCCAAAGTGATCAATGTCTTCTTCTGTGCTGTTGAGTGGACTGAAGGCTGGAGACTGTCATAGCTTCAGGTTGGAGACTGTTCAAAGAAAGAAGCCTTCATTGGAGGGTTAGGACTTTTAGCACCCCACCTCCCAACCTCCCGGGAGGGGAGAGGGGCTGAAGGTTAAGTAGATTACCAATGGCCAATGATTTCATCAATTGTAACTTACATAATGAAGCCCCCATAAAAGCCCGAAAGGAAAGAGTTCACATGAGCTTTCAGATAGTTGAACATGTGGAGACTGTGGGAGGGCAGTGCCCCCAGAGTGGTTGGAAAGCACCATACCCCCACCTTGCCCTACACTCTCTTTATCTATATCCTTTGTAACATCCTTTAATATCAAATCAGTAAATGTCAGTGTGTCTCTGTGTTCTGTGAGCAGCTCTAGCAAATCAATTAAACCTGAGAGGAGGAGGTGATGGGAACTTCTATTTATAGCCTGTCCGTTGGAAGGGCAGGTAAAACCACCGGGAGCCATGAGGGGCATCTGAAGGGGGCCAGTCTTGGGGATAAAGCCTTTGGGATCTGAGGCTACTGCAAGTAGCGTCCAAATTGACATGAGTTAATAGGACACCCAGGTGGTGTCCTCTGCAGAAATGATTGTTGGTGGGGAGAAATCTCCACACACGTCCTGGTGAGCGGAGGTCACAGAAATTGTGTTGATTGTTGTGCAGGAGGGAATGCTAGAAATAAACCAAGTTTGTTTTTCTACTCATACAATTATCAGAGGTTTGACAACTAAGTTTATGAACTCATCCTAGAAAAATTTATTTGAAGGGTGGACTAGGGGCTGAGTCAGTGCAGAGCTTCCCAGGGGGAGGGCTTCAAAGGTGACCACAGTGATATTTAGCAATGATAAATGTAGCACTTCTTCCAGAGGAGTTTAAGAACTTAATTGTCTGACCTTGTAATTTTATTCTAAACATTTATCTTACAGGTTAGATACAGCTTAGGAATATTCAATCTTCCTACAAAAAGGAAAAAAATGACTTTCATAAATTTTTGTGATTTAAGATGAGTCTGATCAAATTAAAGAAAGTGGTTTTGAAAGCCAAATTAACTGTCTGAGGTGAAATGTGAGATAGTAGGAAAGAGGAAGCTTTATAAACTCAGGTTATTTATAATTATTTGCATCTCCGAGACACATCTTTTCAATTGTATGTGTATTACCTGCTGACATTACCAAATAGTAGTCATCATTTCTCTGCCCTTGGCCAGGATTAGCATAGGCCAGAGCAATAGAAAAACTAGTTGGGAAAAACAGAGAAAACTAAATATGACATTTACATGAGCGAAAAGTAATGGCTTTGATCTCTGAAATACAGTCAAAAGCAATAAGAGGCAGACCTTGGAACATATCTTATGTCAGATTGCTATTGGCTCCCGAACACCACTGCCACTTTTTGTCTAAGGCTGGAAGCTACCGTTTTCAGAATTTCCTTCTCTATGCAGTTCCCAGTGAGAGTTTGTCAATGTGAAGAATTTGCCTGAGAGTTGGAAGATGGAAATGAAAAGGAAGCCATTATTTTTCAGAGGTGTTTGTGGCTAGATGTTTGGATAGGTAAAAGATTCACAGAAGCTTTCCAACAGATTTTTGAGAATAAGTCATTTGGCCTGAGACAGTTAGTACCTTTTGAGGTTCTCAAATATTGCAGCATCTCCAGGAACATGTCTGAAAAGTACTTGTTTGGTGCTTTATGCCGACCGCTACCTCTTTACCCATATCCATCAATCCTGTAAGCTCCTAATTCTGCACTAAACACTGTATTTCTATGACACATCAATGGCTTCTATTAGCCATTGACTGACTCCTGATGATGCAGACATAGTCTCAATTAGAATAGAAAAAATATTCAATTTATTAAATATTTTGAATGGCTGGGATATCAGATACATCATCTCAATAGGTAAATATCAAACATCTCCAAGTCAAATTTAGGTCACTTAGATATCTCCTCTGCTTTTCTCTACCAATGACAACTAAAACCATTATATCCTTTGTTGGTTTCTGCAGTCTTTAAAATATTTTTAAAATGATGTTCGAATAAGCTTCAAGAGATATCTTCAACTCTTTCTGAATAAGAAGTTTCAGTTCTTAAAATACATACAGGCTTGTATCCTCGATGTGACTTAATGCCGTTTCATCTGCAGTAGGAAGAGGGAAATCAAGTGTCAGTGAATAGTAGAAAATCATTTAACCCTACTCATTGCTGCTGCCTCTGTCTCTCTAACATGATATATAAAGTTCTTTCGGTTACCTTTGCTATATCACTTAGTACTGTTTTCCTAATATCTAACCAAGATCATGATTAAAAATCAAAGCAGTTGTAACTGAAATGCAGCGTGCATAGCAAATGATGTCATCTTGGCAAAGGGTTATATTTAAGAAACATCCAAGCCCAAGAAAACCAATCAAATTTTTTTCTAATATCCTTTAGGAAAAGACCATTGATATTCACAATGCATCACCATTTCTCTCAAGTCTCATATTTGATCATTTTCCTTCACCATTTCTTTCTATTCCTTTATTCAATGTAATAAATAATTATAAATTCTTACCTAGTGCTTGCTATGTGCAATGCACTATTCTAGATACTTGATGCATATTACTAAATTTAATCCTTATAATAACTGTATGCTTAAGTGCTATTATTAGCTCAATGTTGCAAACAAGGAAACTGAGGCTCAGAGGGTCACAGAGCCAGCATGTGGCAGGGTCAAGGGTACATGCACCCAGTAGCTAGCAGCAAGTTAACATACTTCCTCAAAATTTTTGTCAACCTGTTCCCATTAGCACCTCATTCTTCCCTTGTTCATTTCTCCCTTTCTCTGTGTCTTTGTCTCTAGCCAGTAATTATCTGTCTTTTCCATTGACATTCTAGCAATCCAATCAGTACCCTCCATTTCTTTATTTCAGCCACTACACCTCAAGAAGAAGGTGACGGAAAGCCATACGGTATTAATCCAGACTGAACTCTCTCCTTTGAGGAAGGTGGCAGGGGTGGGGAGCAGGAAATGAGGAATGTCTTAGAGAAGGTTCTGTGAGTATCAATGGATGGTGGCTACTTTTTTCCTGCTAAAGAAAAGTTCCTTGACCAGACTTTCTCAGTCAAATGTTTATAGTATCTCAATTCACAACTGTAAAGATGTGGAAACAACTTGAGTGCCCATCAACCCATAAATGGATTAGTAAATATCGTATATGTACACCATGAATACTATTCAGTCATAAGAAATGATAAAGACTTTACATCTTTTGTAGTCACCTGGATGGAGTTGAAGAACGTTTTCCTTAGTAAAATATCTCAAGAATGGAAAGCAGGCATCCCATGTACTCAATGCTAATTTGAAACTAGTAGATGAACAGCTAGAGACCCCCATGAGAGAAAAACTTAATTAAATTCAAAAAGAGGGGACAGAGGAAGGGGTAAGGGGGCATGGTAAGCTCCCACCTCATGGGTACAATGTACGGGCATATGGAACATCTCCTGGGTGAAGGATACAACTACATCTCAGACTTTACCTTACAAATGCAAATCACGTATCTTTATAGCAAGTATCCTTATATTCATCTGAAATTTAATATTTTTTCTTTTGTAGTCTATGTTTAGGAGTCAAAGAAATGTCAAAAACAAGTAAAATGGCACCAGTGATGACAGAATAAAGTCTGAGTGAGAACTGGAGTTAAAGGCATGGGAATGCAGGTTATAATACAGCAGGGCAGTGTCCTCGGGACAGTCTATCCCCCCTTTTCCTTCTGACTTTCTGTTCTTTTTTTCCTTAGTGTGATTCCAGATGCAGTCTCAGAAACAACATTAATGAGAATGAAGATGATCTGCTATTGATTATACAAGGAAGGATTCAGACGGCAAATAAATACATAAAAATAGAATATAGAGAAGAAATCTAATTTAAACAAAGTGGAGTTGAAAAGCTTTGAAGGGCATAAGGTTTTCTGTGCCATAAAAATCTCAAATAAAATTAAATAAAATAGTATATATTTAGAGTTCCTTCAAACCCAGGAAAATTAAAGCATTTATTTTTATTTTTCTCAAAAATATCTAGTCAAATAAGTACTTGAAAAATTTTGCTTTCTAGCTTCCAGCCCTAGCCCTTGTGATCTTATTATTTTTATAAAGGGGCCCATGTCCTTCCAGGATGGACACTAGTGCTGGGAGGAAAAACACCCAAACCTGCACATTGCCTCTAAGTCAGACTGACGAGTATGAAGCTTTAAGAAGAAAGTTTATCATCATTTTTCAAATTATATTACTCCAGCACACTTTGAAATTCATGACCCTTAGGCCCTCTGAAGTGCTGAACAGTATATACTTATTTTTATATTAAAACTCCCACAAATTAATTTTAAGAAATCCTTGAAAGATTGCTGCATTTGTGCAGTGAGAATGCAATCATTAGAGCTGTCCTGGTATGTTTAGGAATTAGGACTGAAAAAATATCTTGGCTGCTGGTATTTGAAAATTTAAGATTAGAGACCAAACAAAATGCAGTTTAATCTTACATGTGCATGCAGAAATGTGATCACAGAAAAACTTAAAATAGATACAGTAGAACCTCTGTAAGTTGGCCACTCAAAGGACTATAACAAACTGATCAACATACATAGGTGGTCAAAATAACCAACTAAATCCATACTGATATGTACGTGTGGTGTTTGGTCTAAGAAAACTAGGTCATTTTAAGGAGGTGGGCAATGAAGGGAAATGTTCACCCACAGAGGGTCGGTCTACTGTATTTCACATCTATTCATTGGCCTTACAAGTAAGTGAAGGACAATTTCAGAAATGCTAAGAAAGCTTCTAGTCTTCCTTTGGGTCTTTAATTTCTGAAATATTTATTATACAAACAAATCCTAATTCTAAAGATGTCAAGAGTTCGTATTGCTTTTCCAGGAGTGGATTTGAAAAGGGAGCAAAGGAAGGGAAAGATTTCCTACCAGGATACAGACAAGGCTTTAGTAGCATGTGGCTGTCTAAAAATGATGAGAGCCACCCTCAAGTCAATGAGGTCCTGAGCGATTCATTCATGGAGAAGTGGTAAAGTTTTTGAGACAGTTGAGAATAGTCTTTTGACCAAAAGATAAATTAGTAATGTCTTAAGCCATATTATGGAATATTTCCTATCTTATGTCCTGTGTCATAAAATACTGCATCACACTGAAAAGTTGTATCTACATATTGAAATTCCTTAAATGCATATCAAAATTTTATATAATAAAAACTACAATAACACTAAAATGGTATTATTTTTAGTTTTAGAGGAAAATAACAAAGGATTTGTTTTTCTTTTTTTTTCTTTTAGTAGAAGTCAATTACCAAGTCAAAGAGATATGCAGATGTCTAGCTAGTATTTATACTAATATTTAGTATTTATTTTCTCTTTAAATTTTAAAATACCTGTATTTTCTTTTCACATCTGGTTCCAGAATATTCAGCACGGCAAGAACACACATTGGGAAATACACATCGGCCTCCATAAAGACACTTTTGGTTGCAAATTGCTGCAATACACAAATTTTTACAAAGATTGCCTTTGATATGGAATGCTTGTGCCATATGCTACTCCAGTGGTCCAAAATTATTTGCTGATTAGACACTAATGTAGTCATAATAATCTACTAATGAACCATTTCTTTATAGATCTAGACTATGCATTCTCATCTTCCAGGAAACTCACATACATCAACAAATGAAATACCTCAAACTCAAACATTTTTCCCAATTCTACAAACATATTATTAAAGGAAACAAAAATTTCATTGATTATGTTTAAAAGTAGTTGAAGTATTATTTATTTTTAGAGGACTTCAAATCTATAACAGAAGATGATGTTTATAATTTGCTTTTTAACACTTAGTAAAAATTTAGGAGACAATTCTATACTGGCTTAGTGTATGGAAAAACAGATAAATTTTTATATTACCCTTGGACATTTAGTGCGAAACAACTCTATTAGAAACTGTAAAGGTATTCACATTGTCTGCACTAGACATTTCTTCCTTGAAATCTCTTTCGAGGCAATTATAAAAACCTCTATCTATATCATTATCTATCTACCTACCAATCTATCATATATCATCTACCTATAGAGAGAAAACACAAAATACTTAATAATTCATAAATAAAATGTTCAATATATGTAGACAGGTCAAGGAAATTATAGCATTTACATTATGGAGTTTAATATATTGCTTAGAATTATATTTTTAATGGAAATACAAATTTTTTAAGTAATATTGAGTGAAAAAGAGCATACTATAAAATTATGCATAATGTAGTTATTTTTCATGGGGAAATACTGCTTCAATACTCACATTATAAATTCATACCATTCAAGATTAAGATTTTTTCATATAAATAAAACATGGACAGAGTTTGTTTCCATTAGGACTGCTATATACAGTTCAGGAGGTTGTATAATGCACGAGGGCTCCATACCTAAGGAAGCACCATTCACATCATTGATACAATAGATCTGAATATTTATTTCCAGCAGATGGCCATGATATATCTTGTTTGAATACTACGCAGGCTTAAAGAAAGATGCAGCCTTTTCATGTTTACATGGATGGAGCTGGAACATATTCTTCTTAGCAAAGTATCTCAAGAATGAAAGAAAAAGTATCCAATGTACTCAGCCCTACTATGAAGCTAATTTCAAGATTTCATATGAAGGCTATAATCCATCTATAGCACAAGACTATGGGAAGGGAGGAGAGGGGGAGTTTGGGGTGGAGGGAGGGTAATTGGTGGGGCCAGACCTATGGTGCATCTTAGAAGGGTACAGGCGAAACTTATTAAATGCAGAATACAAATGTCTTCATATAATAACTAAGAAAATGCCATGAAGGGTATGCTAAACAGTTAGATGAAAACATTTCAGATTGTATATGAAGCCAGCACATTGTACCCCTTGATTGCACTAATGTATGCAGCTATGATTTGATAAAAATAAAACTTTAAAAAAAATTAAAAAGAAACAGCATCACTGTATTAATGACAGTTTCTCAATAGATAGTTGGAAATAAAACATTTTGAAGAAGAGTGATGTTTTTCCCAATTCACATGAAAATGCCACAGAGTGCAAAACAAGGTGCATAGCCTCAGACACTCACCTTCTACAATCTTTGGAGCATATTTGCACATTAACATGCTTTTAATATTTTCTCATCATTCTCTCATGGTCCTCATAGATCTCACTCCAGATCAAGTAGCCCAAGCTGAGGTTGCTAGCTCTCATTTCCTAGCATTTTATCACATATAACTTCCAATCAGAATAACTAATTTTTGAGCACACTTTTCTTATGTAAATAGTAGTGCTTAATAATACTTTGAATTTATTTTTCTAGGATAAGAGATGTATAAAGTATAAATTACTAATCAAATAAGATCTAAGAGTCAGAAAATGTATATGCAAAATTTCTGATGAACGGAAATAAGATTGGTTGAAATGTGGGTAAAAACACGTTCAATATATAACTGTGTAACTTCAGTGTATAATACATGTGGCCACAAGATTTGACTTTGTATAATTATGGATTATTTGAAAATATGCTGAGGGAATTTTTAATTTTTCCCATTAAGTTAATTTTTGTTAATATTTTAATCTTTCTTCAAGTCTTCATAAAAATTTCAAAATTGCATAATATTTGATTTTCACCTATACCCTGAAAGTTCATTTGGTAGAAATTTATTACTAAAACTGGATAGAAATTTACTAAAATACTAAAAAAGCAACAGAAATTAATTCTGCATGGTGAAATCTGGAGTAATTGCTTTTTAAATGCTTTTCCACATATTTCCTAACATTTTATGATAAACATGTATTTATGTTATAATATGAAATGATAGTTAAATTTCTGTATATTAACACTTTCTCTGGCTTGCCTAAGGGAACTTTATTTGTAACCCATAAACCATAATTTAAGTACTTACGTCACACAAAATATTAATGTATTATATCACACATTCATCTTTTAGATAGATATAAAATTGACTTAAGTTACCTCTTTATTTCTAATAATCATTTTTAAAACATTATCAAAAATTTTCCCCTATGGATTTCTCCTTTTATTAGTGTAACAGTTTCAGATTCAGAACAGATAGAGGGAAAAAATACTGTGGACTTACGTATTTGACACAGCACTCCTTCCCAGCCAGCAGGACAAAGGCAAACGTTGGGAGCAATGCACTCACCACCATTTTTACATTTCTGAAAGCAGATAGCTGCCAACAGAAATATTAAAAAGTTAAATTTTTAGTTACTGGTAAAATCTTATCATAAACCAGAAAAATTTTCATTAAGAAAAAAGAGAGAAACAGCTAAAAGTTAGTGATTAAAAGATCTTTTCCTTTAACATTTTATCAAAAGCATTTTCTAACATCACTACATATTCTTGGAAAAACTGCTTTTAATGGGTGCACAAGGTCCCATTGTTTGATTTACCTTTCCCCAGTTGTTGGACATTCACCTTGCTTCTCATATTTCACTTTGATTAAAACACTATAATAGCTGATCATTTTAAATAATCAGCTATTTAAATTAATTATTTAATCAGCTATTTAAATTAATTATTAATTTATAGAAAGGAAAAAAATGGAAAGATTTGCAAGATGAAGGCTGCCATGGGCTCAGAGTGTAAGACACTGGTGCCCCCTCTTGGAAAGGCCTGAACTGGTTGGTTTGAGGTGGTGCCAAATAACAGAAGTGGCTTTAAACATTCCCATGACCCTAACTTCATGCAGATGTAAGCCTTGTTGTTTATCCTGGCAAGTGTAGTACAAACACTGAAAAATCCAATACACCTCTTCTGCTAACATGAAAGAATAAGTTCAGAGGACTTTGCATTTTACTGTTTCTATTTCAAAAAAGGTATCTCCCAAAGCAGAAACAAATGCTGGCTGTTTAAAATTCTGTTTTATGTTCCCAGGAAGGATGTAAGCTCTAGCAGTTTAAAGGTAGTCCTCTTACGTGTTGTGCATCGTCTCCCACTCCAACCAGAAGGACAAGAACAAATGTTTGGTCCCACACATTTTCCTCCATTCATGCACAGAGGATCACAGATGCCTTCAGGTGAAAACATGAAATATTAGCCACAGTTTTGTGTTTGCTTTACTTGTAGTTGGTAAACACATTAGTGGTACTTACTTCTTTGGCATCTCCTGCCAGTGTAGCCTTCACGACAGATGCACACGTTATTTCTCATACAGTGGCCACCATTCTTACAGGGAGGGTGACAGAAAGCTAAAAGAACACAGGGCAGCAATCTGTGAATATTATATATATTCTTATTACTCATCATATATCACATCATGTGTTTGTTATGTATGGGGCCTTAAGGCAGAGGAATGTGCTATTTAAATAAAAGATCACTGCCGCAAGTCATTAAAACTGTCCTTTCTAAATGATAAAATATAATGCTTATAGCTATACACTGCTAGCGGGTTAGCATAACTTGAAATGTATTGGTGAACTGTTGATAACAAATGGAGTCGTTAGGATTGTGGTGCATACATTAGGACCCTTAACTTATGCTTCACTATTCAAGGAAATAAAGTGTGAAATGATCTGGACAAAATCAAGAAAATGAGTCAAACCCCAGCTCTAAATAAAAATGTACCTGTTCTTATTGAAATTAGAAACATCTCATCAATTTGTCATAAGACATTTTAAAAATACTTTTAAATTAAGTTTTGCATACCTACTGATGTCAAGTGGGCAGAGCTTTATATGTGCTGTATTCCTGTGAATGTCTGGTAAAAAATCATTTTAACAATAGATCCTTGGCTTGGTTAGGAATACTTGTTAGATAATTTCAAATACTTTACTAGTATGAAATGCAAGTTTAATATTTATTTTTTGTAAGAGGATTATTCTTGCTTTGTGCTTCCTCCAGATAAGGAAGTTAAAGGTAGACTTTAAAAAATACATAGGCAAACCTGTATGGAAAATTTAAAATTTAATGTCTCTTTAAGTGATAAAGAAATTGATTTTAGTCTACAAATGAATCTCAAATTAACTGGCATTAGTTAGTTTACAAATTAATCTTGATTCAATTGGTATTAGTTAGTTTACAAATGAATCTCGAATTAACTGGTATTAATAATATGGCTGTTGTGGATTGGCTCCCAATTTGAATTACATCCATTTTTAATAGCTGCTTTTTTATTTTCAAGCACTAGGGGAAAAATTCCACTGATTTCAAATAGACTTTTAAATGGAAATAATATAGCACTTTAAGTATAAAAACAATATAACTGGATGCTCTTAGGAAATTCATAATTTTTACTGTTTTAGGCTGATATTTTTCTGGTTCATGGTTGAGTCTACCATTCATTCTCTGGCATTTTATTGGTACTTTTTATTATTGGAGAAATGCCCTTACATTTTCTGTTCCTGATCTTTTATAAATTTAAGATTATTCCGGGTGGCGCCTGTAGCTCATCAAGTAGGGCGCCGGCCCCATATACTGAAGGTGGTGGGTTCAAACCGGGCCTCGGCCGAACTGTAAAACAGAAAAATTAGCCAGGTGTTGTGGCAGGCGCCTATAGTCCCAGCTACTCGGGAGGCTGAGGCAAGAGAATCGCCTAAGCCCAGGAGTTGGAGGTTGCTGTGAGCTGTGTGACACCACAGCACTCTACCGAGGGCAACAAAGTGAGACTCTGTCTCTATTAAAAAAAAAAAAAAAATTAAGATTATTTCTACTTACTAAGAAAAATATATTCTCTCCATTACAATAACACCACAGGAAATGCATATAAGAAATTTAAAACTAAAAAAACTCCACAAATTGTTTATGAAAGTGTTAATAATTAGTTACAAAGACTTGAGTGTAGAGATAAATATTATATTTGAATAAAAAAGCACATATAATTAAAGTGGTGCACAAATACATACACAGATGACATAAAACAGGCTTGGCCACATCCACCCATAATTCTACATTAGGAAGAGAATCCTCCCTTTGAAAAAAATCCACACCGTTTATATTTATGAGATTCTTTAGGCCTCCCATGGCTTCCTATCAAACCCCAAAGTTAGCCAAGTAATTGGGGCTCAACTTTCTTGTGGAATTCAAGAGGTTAAGGACACTGGAAGGTATATTTAAACATCTCTTCATCCATATACTAAAGCTTTTTAAATAGTTTAACAGTTTTGTGATGCTTTTAGCTTAGTTTCTGTCTTCCCAGTTTGAAATTCTGTAGTGAGCACAATACACATTCCTTATATTTACTTTCAACTATATTCTGCCTAATTTTAATCACTTTCAATATGTGTGAAATCTTCCCTTCCCTCCATTTGAGCTCACAAGGGGATGTGATGTGTTAGGAATTAAACCTCACAGACACTATCACACTTGAAAGCCAGGAAGTCTGAGACCTGGAGACTTTAAATTTTCAAAATCCTGCCAGCTAGGAAAGTGTAGAGCCTAACCAATTCCAAAACCTGATCTCATCCCACCAATATCTTGTGTTTTGTGGACTCTTAAAACATAACATGTGTTCAATAAATATTTTTAGTTCAATTCGACAATTCAGACTTTCCCTTGTTTATCCAGTTGGCAAATATGTATTTTAGGGAAGAACTTTTTTACTATACTTTACATCTACTTTAAGCATATCAGACATCCATAACTATATTTCTTCTGCATGGATTTAGCTATAATCTTCTAGTTTTAAGATTCGACTTTACTTAGTATTTACTTCTTTCCATTTTGACAACTGATTCCTTAAAGGAAGTCTGAATTAGAGGAACTCACTCCCTATGCTGATACATCCTGTGTTAGAGTGATGGGTTCCTCTCTGTTTCAGTTTCAACCTAAGAATCTTAGTCAACATCCAAATTAAAAAAATAAAATAAAAAAACAGAACTGTAAATCAATGTATCATGCCAAGAAAAATACAGATTTTAGGAATTAGATTATGGAGATATTGTGACATGTTCTATACTAAAAATCTACTCTACATTTTGTATAAACTAAAAAAAAAAATGAAGATGCAGAAAATGCACTTTGAATTTTATTTATTGGCATCAATTTATACCTACACTCCCACCCTCAAGACATTCCCATTATTCTGAAAAATACCTGCAACGTTAACTATGAAGAAAGGTGATAAAATAATGGGCCACGAAGGGGGAAAAGGAGGCATCTTTATGCCTCACTTCATCTCTCACATGCTATGCTTAAGTGACTTCATAAATATTAAATTAGAGAGAGAAAATGGGATAATAGTGGGGAGTAGATTCATCATAAATCTAATATTTTTACTATGAGGTAAAAATAAAAATGACACCATTTTATTACAATAGACTGCCAGAGAATTTTGCTTGTTTATTTCACATCTTGAGCAGATTAAGTACCAGGCTGTGAGTCTAATGTATGTTGAATAAACATAATCATTTTACATAATAGCTCTGATGTATTTTGTATGAACTGGTCATTTGATGTGCATATCTGCAACATTACAACAACTAAAGAAAACATAAGTAGCATCTTCCCTTCTGAAACTTGTCTTGTGTTTACTCAGAGCACAGTTGATGTGTAACTCCATTTGCCCTTTTAATTCACAAAGAAAGATAATTACCATTCTGACACCATGCACCAAAGAATCCATTTGGACAGAGGCAAGTGTTTGGCTTATTACAGGAACCACCATTGAGGCATACAGGGTCACACAAAGCTGGTGAACAGCAGGAGGGAAAAAGACCATAAAAGTTTTATTATTTAAAAAATGAAAGCTGCACAGACATACAAAATGGTGCACAATGAAATATTTTATTTTTACTGCAAGCAAAACCCATAACATATAATTAATTAGACTTTCCCAAACATAAGAGGAATGAAATAACTGGATAATTGCTTTGAAAGTGTGTTCATTAAGTTTACAAATAATACCAAGCTGAGAATTTGGAAGCTATGATTAGAATTCAGGATGCCTTCAGTAAGCTGAAAGGCATGATTACAAGTTAAGAGAAGACCATTCAACAGTGTTAACAGGATGGTTTGTAATCACTTGAACTACATGTATTCATGAACAATCCTTTATCTCCTCCCAATTAAAATAGGAACAGTGCCCTCAAGTTCTAGAACACTCCAAAGTATTTGTGTTTTTGACCCTTTACCTTTGTTTTGCTTTTAAAGCTACCTCCAATTCCATTTTTCACCATAGATTTTGCCCATTTACCAAAGTCTACTACCAATACTGTGTTCATCCCAACTCTACTTGCCAGAATTAAATAATTTCTATTTTCTCTCTTTCTGAGGAATTGTGCTTCAGTTACATTACTTGCATCGCAGTCTTTTTTATAATAATTGCATCCCATATCTTCCTAAGTAACAATATGCCACTTGAAATTAGGGCAAAAATCAAACTGATCTGTTTCCCTTCACATCATGCGCTACACAAGTTAACAAGTTAAAAATGTTGAATTAAATTTTCATTGACAAAAAGTCATTATACTACTTATCATAATGAATAGATTAAACATAGATAATTGGAAACACTGCTGCCAAAGAACCAATCCTGATACTGTGATAAATTCCTGGAATAACATGATAGGTGTCCACTTGACTCAGAATTGCTTAGGTGTTTAATGAAATAGAATGTCTGTGTTGTGATCAAATACTTAAACTAAACCTAGAAGGTGCAACACAGGTAGGTATTTTTCTCTCTATCAGAAGGGAGGCAGATGAGGGAAATATAAAGGCAAAAAAGAAGTATCAGATAAAATAACAGTAAAGTTCTAAGATACTGTATAGCTTAATATAACAAGAAAAAGAATGAAGATTAAAGAGGTTTTTTAAACAAATAACATACAAATTTATTAATATAACTCTTAGGTTGCACATTAGATCTCCAGGCTTATTCGCCTTATATATCTGCTAATTTGTACCCTTTGACCTTCCAGTTGCTTCCTTCCTACATTCCCTGGTAACTACCGTTTTATTTTCTGTCTCTGTTTGTTTGACTTTTTATTTTATTTATTTTTCCCTTTATTAAGTCGTATACACATAGATCATGAATACATTTATGCAATTGTGGGGTACAATGTGTTGGGTTTTTTTACAATTTGAAGTGCTTACATCAAACTAATTAATATAGCTTTGACCTCATTTACTTAGTTATTATGTTAAGACATTTATGTTCTATACTTGATAGATGTGACTTGTACCCTTGCAATATGCTCCATAGGTGTGGTCCCACTGTTTAATGGAAGAAAAAGCATCCAATGTATGCAGTACTTTAATGAAACCAATTTATACTTACTCACACTTTCGTACAAAAGACAGATCACAGCTATAGCCCAGAATGAAGGAGAGAAGTGGAGGGGAATGAGAGAGGAGGGGGAAGATGAAAGAGTTTTAAAAGTCTGTCTGAAAAAAATAACTTCTTACCTGCCTTGTGTGTCAGTTTTATGTTTCTTAGGTACAAGTGTTCAAGATATTCGCGCATTTTAAATTTACATTAATTGATATTTCATTGAAAATATTTCTGAATTTACCTGTACCACAAGTGGGTCCATACCACCCGGGTTTGCACTGGCAAACGTCTGGTGTAAGACACGCACCTCCATTTTCACAGTACTTGTTACAAACCACTAGCGTAGGATATACAGAAAAGAAAAGCAAATTAGCCTGGAATGCTCATAGTTTTGCTATTACCTAGCTAGCTCGTAACTTCCAGTCACGTCTGCTCATGAACAATCAGAGAGAAAGATAACACATACTTTACAGTTGGGCTTCAAATGCACTTTGATCACATTCAATTATTTTTTGGCCAATAGAAATGGGAAAAATAGAAAACCATTGCGCTGAGTGGTAAACAAGATTTGGCTATTTCAGAAAATTACAATTTACTGATGAAAGCAATCATGTACAAAAATGAACAAATTTGAATTCCAGTTATCTTAAAGAAACATCATCAGGCTTCACAGGGACTTCTGAGGACAAACTTGTTTATGTCAGCATTGGCCCCCATGTTTGTCCCAGTGCAATGCAAAATGCTATCATTATTATAAATCTTGAATGTGTGTTCCTTGATCAGGATTTGAGTTCATTTCATATTGCATCAAATCGATTGACTATTCAAAAGAGAAACTGCATTACATCAGACTGCAAGAGAGCTTTGCTTACTTGTTTCACACCTTGGTCCCACAAGACCGTAAGGACAGGTGCAGAGATTGCCAACCATGCACAGGCCACCATGTTCACAAGGTGGGTTACAGTGTTCCACTGCAGACACAGATGATTTCATTAAATCAACTTTTCATTAAGAAAACTCTCAGTTTATATTTATGAAGCACAGCCACAGCAAAGTCTTATTCTGAGAGTAATTTATAGTGAACTCGGTTCTCTTTTACTATGAAATTTAGTTCTGTGGGATAGACTAAATGAATTTACATTCTGAAAACACTCACAAATCATCAGCATGTTTTGGGTTATAAAACTTGTGACTGGCTCGGCGCCTGTAGCTCAGAGGCTAGGGCACCAGCACATACACCAGAGCAGGCAGGTTTGAACCCAGCCTGGGCCGGCCAGACAACGACAACTACAACCAAAAAATAGCTGGGTGTTGTGGTAGGTGCCTGTAGTCCCAGATATGTGGGAGGCTGAGGCTGAGAGAGAATCAGAGAATCGCTTGAGTCTAAGAGAATGGCTTGAGTCCAAGAGTTTGAGGTTGTTGTGAGCTGTGAAGCCACAGCATTCTACCCAGGGTGACGTAGTGAGACTCTGTCTCAAAAGAAAAAAACTTGTGGCTATCTCATGGAAATATATGATTGTAGGATTCTCTCAAAAAATGAGATTTGAACATACGTATTCCTGCCCGAAAAATAAAATATTTCTGGATTTCCATAGTAATATTTATATGCAATTGATATTGAATGCTTCACTTAGTTCACTATAAATTCACTTTAATGTGTTAATTTGTAGCTTTCCTACTCATGAAAGCATTTAATATGACTATCAGTTTACTCATAATGCTATGTACCATCTATGAAAGTATATTCTTTTAAAATGGTATTTTAAAAATAGCAAATTTATTTCTGTAAAATATCACCCACCTTCAGAAATATCATTTAATAAATCTCCACTTAAAAATTTGAACCAAAGCAATAAAATTTTATGGCTATGAATGTATTTTTAAAAATCATTTAAAAAGATTTTTCTTATTACCTTATACCTTAATTATTCAGCACTTAACATCTCCTTGGAACTATGTTTGATAAATCATTCAACAAGTAAATGCCTTTTGCTTAAATACTTGTAGAGATATGGTACCTTATAGCTAAATCTCAAAAAAAAAAAAAGATTTTGAAAGATAATTTTACTAACAACAAATCAGCTATTCCAATTCAGAAATTTAAGTAGTTGATTTTTAATTTGAATTATCACCTTCATCACAGGTTGCTCCACTGTGTCCTGGAGGACATTCACAAATATTAGGTTTAATACATTTTCCATTGTTTTTGCAATCAGGGTCACATACAGCTGTATAAAATAAAGCCCAGGTTTTAGAAATATCAATTACTAAATAAAATTCATTATGCAAACTAATGAATGCTATACCTACCAGTTTGGCAGTTAGAACCAATGTAACCAGGTTTACACTTGCATGTATTTGGGGCAACACACTCCCCATTTTTTCCACATGAGTATCTACAAATAGCTGCAAAAACAAGGGGAAAAGGCTGAATTGTTGACATATACATATATATATAACACATAAACCATTATAATAAAAGTAAAAGTCTCTGAAATTTTAATATTTTGATACTGCTATTAAACAACTGCCACTATATTCACCAATAACATTGTTTTATTTTTCTTTTTTTTATTTCTAAAATGACTGCAGAAAATAATTAATAGGTTAAGAAAGAAGTACCAATATATTACTTCCATAGCAGAACTTAATGTTGGAGATAGCCCCTACATGTACTTGGGATTATAGTCTTTTTTCATAAGGCACTGAAATTTCAGATATTAATCTGAAATGCTGGTGAACAACAGGGATAATCAGAATTTCAAAGAACAAGATGCCCAGAATCCATCACAAGCTAACAGTTTGTATTCTTGAGGCTTCTATAACTACCTGATATATTCTATTTGGCATTTAACACTTCCCAAGGTAATGGAGATGCATGAGGATGTTTTATTTGTTAATAAGGAGTTTTATTATAAATGTGTAGGTGTTGAATTTTTTTTTTTTTACTTTTTTCAACTAGATAATACCAAGAACACTGGAATATGCCAATAGCTCTCTTTTTAAAGCTTGGATTCAAACAAACCAAAATACAAACAAAACAATAATACAAAAATAGCTTCTATGTTGTCAGTGCCAAAAATATAATTTGCATCAGAGAAAACAATGCTAATAATTGTGAAAAGATAGAAACAATGCTTTTTTTTCACCTTATAATATAATGCTTAGTCTTATGGACATCTTGTTGAAAATTCATATTTGTGTGTCTTAATATTCAGCTTTTTATGGTCTCTCAAATGTATGTCTTTTCTATAACATACTCTAAGAATGATATTGTCACCACAGGTAAATCCTCATCAGCAAGAAATCTCTACTCTGAGTTTGAACCTTGGATGTAAGAGCCAGGTTGTTATATGTCATTCAGTTTTTCTGCCTTAAGAATGAATGTCCTACATAAAATAGTGGATGTGGTATATATATTATCCAAGGCAGTAATTTCAGCTTCCTATATATATTGCTAAAGTTATTTACACATTTATTGAAACTTTTAGAATGGCTCGGCGCCTGTGGCTCAGCGGGCTAAGGCGCCAGCCATGTAAACCTGAGCTGGCGGGTTCGAATACAGCCCGGGCCAGCCAAACAACAAGGACAGCTGCGACCCAAACAAAAATAGCCGGGCGTTGTGGTGGGCACCTGTAGTCCCAGCTACTTGGGAGGCAGAGACAGGAGACTCGCTTGAGCCCAGGAATTGGAGGTTGCTGTGAGCTGTAATGCCATGACACTCTACCCAGGGTGACAGCTTGAGGCTCTGTCTCAAAAAAAAAAAAAAAAAGAAAAAAAGAAAAAGAAACTTTTAGAATGGATTTTTACTACTGCTCTGTATGAGGATACATATCTTTCAGTAAACTACATTTTCAACTTTTCAAAAAAAGAACACTTTAAACAATTAAAAGAATATACAACTTGTTTAAATCTCAAAAAAGTGAGGACTACAGAGAAACAATGCTTATGCAAAGAAGCATATATGTCAGAATCAGTCATTTGGAGTGCCAAGTGTCCACTGTGCCCACTTATATTCACATCTTTTGCCCACTTATATTCACATCTTTGTTTTAGCTGCTAAATGGCAGGAAAATCATTCAGCCCCCCAAAACTCTGCTTTCTCATCTGTAAGGTAGGAAAAATAACACCCAACATGTGGAGTTCCTGTGGATTATATGACACAATTGATACAAAATGTTTCTACAGACCCTGGGACACACTAGGTACTAAACTGTGTTTATAATAAAGATTTTATGGTTATGATACTATATAATGTTACAGTATTTTAAAAAACTCAGAAAACCCACTTTTGTGTTTTTAAAATGCGATTAGAATACAATATACATAAATGACAAAGTAAATAAATGGAGATAAGTGAAATTAGTAAAATAAATAGAAATTAGTAAATAGAGATTCATATTTTCCAAATTCTTAAACTTGAACTAGATAGTTTTGTTTGTATCTTCTGAAGAGGGTAATACTACCTCTGCAATTGATACCATCTCCATAATACCCAAAGGGGCAGCGTCCACATTTGAAGTGACCCTCTGCGGTTGGTACACAGGAAACTCCAAGGAAACAAGGAGATTCGGCGCAAGTTGATATTTTGGTTGATTCAAACTTTTCTGGCAAAATAGTCATTGCTTTAGTCACCACTGATGCATGCTCATCTTTATACTGTATGTAACCTTGGGAAGTTTTATAATTATACCCTCCTGTCTCTGTTTGAATGGTGCTGTGGACAACATCCTTCACTTCACCATGGGAAGTACTTGGATTAATGCTTAAAGAACTAGTGTTCTTTATAGGAACTTCCATCTCTTCCAGATTGAGATTTATGCTGAGATCATGATTCACATGTTCAAAACCTGGTTTTTGATGGGAAATAGCCTTCTTTGAATTATCCATTTGAGTTGTGACTGATTTCAGTGACAAGATGTCAGTTGTATTCAAGAACTTTTGGATAGTAGCAGGTCTGTGGGTAAAGCCTGTACCATTTGGTGAATGCTCTGTCAATAGTGGCTGAAAATGTATGCCTAAACAGCCAAAAAAGAAATAGAAATGTTAGTCAATAACATTCACTAATTTTCTGTTCTAGCCACAATATTTGGTGGGTAAGTAAGTCATTCCTTCGCTTAGCATTTACAACACGTTTAACATTATACTAGGAACCTTACAGTAATAAGATGCCATGACACTGCTTGTGCCTTTGATCTATTCGAATGCACAAGTTAACAGATAATGTTAAATAGCATAAAAGGTAAGGAACAATTATTAATAATTTTATTAAGATTTATAAGTAGCCAATAAATATTTATTAATTAACTGATATACATTAGCCTAAAAGCAAAGGAAACCACAGCTGCTGTTCTTGAACAACTCAGAGTATTGCAAAGATATAGACATGTGAGCAACTCACTATGACAATCTCTGACACTATGAAATGACAGCTATGACAACTATGAAATGAAGCCCACAGGAAAATAGAAGAGTGAGTAAGTAACTTTGCCAAGAAAGGAGAAGGCAGGAGCTAAAGTCGAAATAAAAGTTGGTGAGTTATACAAATGCCATTTTACATGACAAATAACTGTGCTGTAATAATTTTACCAACATAACAAAATGAGATTTTATCTCCCCATCTTTCTTCTTTGGTCAACTGGGAATTAGAATTTTTTTTTAGGGTGGCACCTGTGGCTCAACAGAGTAGGGCGCTGGCCCCATATACCAGAGGTGGTGGGTTCAAACCCAGTCCCAGCCAAAAAAACTGCAAAAAAAAAAAGATTGGTCAAAACATGTTTTTTTCCTCTCTCTTTTTTTTTTTTTTAGGGGAGACCACAGTTTATTTCTACCTTCCAAGCTACTTTGTTCCCTAATAATGTTTTTTATTTCTTTGTTGTGGAAACACTAATAAACATTAGAGTATGGGCATATTTATGCAGTGTTTAAACAGATTTCCCTTTTTATATGTCTGCTTCCAGTCTTCGTGCACAATGCTTCCCAAAACTTTTATAATATGAAAACAGAGAAAACCAAGCCAAATCAGCTCAAAACCAGAAGAAAACAAACCAGAAACAATGAAAAATAATCCTTATTATAGTTGGTAACAAGTGCAGTGAAGGATTTTTGAAAATTTTGAGAACTTCCTGAAACAAAATTACAAACAGCAATTTAGACTAATAGAGAAAGAAAAGTACACCAAAGATAGCCCAAAACATACATATGAGGGAAAAAAAGGTTAAGTACAAGTTAGTGTTAACAAACAACTGGGCCCCAGACCAGCCATCTTCCAGGGAACTGCTCTGTCTTACGAGGGACTGCTCTTTCCAGCCTCAAACTTCTCTAAGGAAACAGTCTCCTCAGGAGAGGTTTTTGTTTTTAGGATTGGAGAAAGAAGTAGAGAAGAACCAAAACTTCTGATTACAAAAATTATAGTAGAAGAAAGGAAAGAGGGAGCATATGCTAGCAAATGAATATCAGTAGAGTACATCTTTTTCTTTTGAAGTGTAATGACTTTGGTGTTCCGATGATGATATGTATAGGGGATATCTAAAAAATTACAGAATACAAGGATAATGAAGGCATATTTGCCTTACAAATATTAAAATGCACTATAAAGCCACATAATCAAAACAAATGAATGCATTTTTTAAAAATATAACCTAGAGGAGTCAATAAATTAGCAAGAAAATACCATTGCTGATAAAATTTATTTTTTCAAAAATATTTTATTTATACAAATTATTTTATAAATGAAAATGTATTTTAAATTGCATTATAGCAGTGGTTCTCAACCTTCCTAATGCTGCAATGTATTTTCATTGTTAAAAAGGGATCACGACCCACAGGTTGAGAACTGCTGTAGTATATGATCTTTAGATCATTTTTCTAAGAAACAAAAATCTGAGGAATAAGTATGTTGATCTCCTGGAAAATAAATGAGAAGTATTACTTGTCATTAGACTTTAACTATGATTATTACTTACTAAAGGCATTCCTGTTTGTTGGCTTAACATGCCTCTCTCTCTGTTTGGCATTCATATCATCCTCTTCCTTAATTATCCTTTTGTCAGACGTTGTGAGAAGCATCTTTTGTGTAGTAAATCCATTTAAAAACTCTGCTTCAACTGTAAGCACATGACAAACAAATTAGGGTTAAATTGTTATAAAACCAAAGCATTGTGAATAAGAACATGCAATACAAATGCCACTTGGATTGGACTCTGCAAATTAGATTAAGGAACTAGCTGTAATGTTTTATCTTCAGCAAACTTTTCTGGTCTGGATGGACTTGTGTCTTCTGCCCAACACACGACAGATTCACACACTAAAGCCCCACCCTAACGATTGCGTTTAGGAGTGGAGTCTTCAAGGAGGTAATGAAGATTACGTGAAGTCATAAGAGTGGCACCCCAATCCCACAGTACTGGTGTCCTTATAAGAAGACAAAGGGACATTGAGAGGGCACAGAGGGGCACGACCCAGTGAGAGGCAACTGTCTGCAAGCCAGGAAGAAAGGTCTCGCCAGAAACCAACTCTGTCCTCTCCTGGATCTTGAACTTCTAGGCTTTAGAACTGGGAGGAAATAAATTGCTGCCATGTAAGCCGCCCAGTCGGTGGTGTTCTGTTACAGCAACCCATAATACAAACCCGTTCTCTTCGGTAACGTTCACCTGCCCAGCCAATTCTGTCCATCTGGATTTCTCCCATAGAACTCTGGCCTTCATGCTATTCTTATGTGTTTTTTTCCTCTCACTCATTATCAATAACCTCAAGAATATGAACTCGGCTTTATTTACTTTTATATTTATCAATTCTGGTGCCCACCATAAAATTAAGTAAATGCCACCAATAACCAAGTCTTTTGTATTAATAGGTATCTGTCCACAATACACAAATAACTGACAATGTTAAGAAACATATTAGTTGCTCATGAATAATGGGATTTGATTCAATGAAGGTTTTATTGATGGAATGGGCCTCTTTTTTGAATAGAAATATTTTAGATCACTTCAGTGCAAAATGAGGAAGGTGTGACTATTAGGAATGGGGTACTGAGGGGAAAGTGTGAGTCACTGAAATAGTAGGAAACTAACCCTACCATCCTTCCAGGTGTTACCCTGTCTGTGACGTCCAGGGCTGGACAGTCCTCTGAATTTGATCATACACATCTCTTTCATCAAAATAGGGTCCTAATCACTTAATTATACCAAAGATATGGATCATTGACACTGTATTCTATCACATTTTTCTCTTTTAATCTTGTAAGATGTTGAAGTTCACCAATTCTTTTTATCCACTTTCTTCTAAATCTAAGTGTTCTCCCTGGACAACCCCATCCTCTGACTGGTGCCCTTAAGAATTATATCTTTAACTAAACCTTCTTCCTGAATTCCACATGGTTATTCCAGTTTTTATTTATCAAAACTTAAATTACTATCATTCCCTTCCAAAACAATTTCTTCTTTCTATATGTTGTATGTGTGTTTTAGTAAGTTTGGGCTCCTACACCAAAATACAAAAAAATACAAAATACAAAAAAAAGTATTTTTTTTCCCATTCCAGAGATTAGGAAGGCCAAGATCAAGGTACCAATGAATTCAGTTTTTGGTGAAGCTTATCTTATTAGCTTGCAGATTGCTACTCTCTTGATATGTCCTCATATGGCAGAAAGAGAGAGAGACAGAGAAAGAGAGAAAGAGAGATATCTGGGCCTACTCATATCCTACCCTATTGGATCTGGGTTCAACCCTTACGATCTCATTTAACCTTAATTACATTCTTGCTTCAAATCTCCAAACATAGCCACAGTTGGAGAGTTGGGACTTCAATATATGAATTTGGGGTAAGAGGACAAAGTTTAGTCCATAGCAATGTAAATGCCCATTTTACACATGTATTACCTAAAATCCAAACACCATATCTTTGCCTACCATGCTAATCCCAAGCACAAACCAAATACTATCAACCTGCCTTATTTTTAAAGTTCTTTCCTCATTGCTACCTCATCTTAGCTCAGCCTATTTTTATGTTTTTTTCTGTATATTTGACAGACACTTATAGTCTTACCTTCAGACTTACACATTTCCTTACCCATAGTGCTCCACACTACAACTTTAATAAACTCCTCAAATGTAACCTTTATTATGTTTCTTTCTTACTTTAAAACTGTAAGGGACTCCCTACTCTTTTCAGTGGTCTCACTGCTGGCTCCCTCTCTAGCTTCAGTTCTTGTAGCAGCTCCCCTGACACAGTGAACTCTTCATAGGGCCCAGAGATTGCTGAGATGTTACTTGCCTCTGTACTTTAGCTCATGCTATTCCTTCTGCCTGGAATGCTGTTCTCTCTCTTGATCTGATATAAGAGATTCAGCTCTCATGTATCTAGTATAATCTAGACACTTCCATTTTAACATTTTTTGTTATTCCTCTGGGTAGACATAAATCTCTGTGTAGTATTCCTACTAGTCCCTTCAGGCACTTCTATCAAAAGACAAGAGAACACCTTATTGTACTATGTGATGACTAGACATATTCCCGGCTATTATACACTTCAAATAACTTATTAAGTTGGAGAACATGTTTTATATATTTTTGCATTCTCTGTATCTAGTTCATTTGTGTGATCCTTAATACATATAGAATGAATAAGTGCATAAAAACCAGAAAGGAAGTGTGTGATTTGAATTAATTAAATACAACAAAAAACATCTCATAGCAGAAAATGGGAACATATACCATGACATATTTTTCCATCACCATAAAATCCTTTTGGACATGAACCACAGTGATAGGAGCCAAAGGTATTCAGGCATTCTACTCCTACAAAGCAAGGCTTCAATTCACACTCATCAATATCTTCTTGGCAATTTTTGCCTAGACAAAATATAGATTGAATTCAAATTAATTTAATTTGAAAGACATTATTTAACTTCTCATTATGTAACTTCTACTCTATGTATATTCTCCTTACTCCAAAAGAGCTACCATGGTGAAAGAACTATGCTTTTTTAAAATATTTACTATGTAATCAAATAGAAAGTCATTAATTAGATTTTATATAATGTTAAACCAGAGCCTTCAAGTATCTAAGATTTTTTTTACAGATAAAATGACACAAGGATTCTATTAATATGAAAGAAAAAGTATCTAATGTACTCAGTACTTTTACGAAGCCAATTTATATTTACTCACACTTTCTTGTATAAGATAGATCACAACTATAGCCCAGGATGAAGGAGAGAAATGGAGTGGGAAAAGAGTGGAGAGGAGAGGTTTGATAGAAGGAGGGTAAACAGTAGGACCACACCTATGGAGCATATTGCAAGGGTATAAATCAAACCTATCAAGTATAGAACATAAATGTCTTAACATAATAATCAAGTAAATGAGGCAAAAGCTATATTAATCAGTTTGATGTAAGCACTGTAATTGTAAAAAAAAACACATTGTACCCCACTTATGCATAAATGTATTCATAGTCTATGTGTATATGACTTACTAAAAAGAAAATAAAAAGGAATTCAATTAATAACGAAGGCAAAAGTTATCATTTTATAACAGTAATTTTTACTTTGTTTAAAGATGCAATGATTTTTAAAAAATTATTAAGAATGGTTTCCTGCATAGATTAAGGACAAATTGTTTAATCCATTTATTGAATTGGCTCTGAAAATTCAAGAAAATTTTACAATGTATTGGGAAAGTCAGCCTCTCCTCAAAAATGTTTGAGATATGTTGGTGCCCTTTGAAATGCTTAATAACTTATTCAAATGAATGAATTCACTGTCACATCTGGATAATAGCCCTTATTAGAATGAAATTCATGAAGCAATCAACATTTGAATTTTTTTCAAATATAGTTTACAGCACAGTTCCAAATGACAAAATTTTTGTTGGAAATGATAAAAAAAATCAGAAGATGTGTAAATATTCTGCTTAGTTCTACTGCAATGTTAAAATAGGCATCTTCAGAAAAATATCAGTGACTGCATGTCTACTTAATATTTACATTTATTTAAACATATTGGTATTTGAGTTTTTAAAAAGGCTTAGGAAATTAAAAGTTGATAGTTATACTGAATTCTAGAATCAGACATTTTAGGATAATTAATGAGTTAGTGAATATGTTAACATTTCATTTGATTTCAACTCTATACCATGATATTTCTAAGTTAATAAATTATCAATAAAAGTTCTTGTGATAACTTTTTTGCAGTTTCCATGGTATTGTGGCTTTATTTCATACTATATGTCATTAATAATAATTTAAATATATGTCTACCTACCAAATATAGGTAGCTTACTTGCTTTGAAGGTTCCTACATTGCTATTACAATTATAAAAACTGGCCAAATTTTAATGTTATATTTATAACTTACAATTAACAAAATAAGAGATATTGATAGAATGTATATTTGTAATAACTTTAAATATAATTTTTAAAATGTGTATTAAAATTATCAATGCCATAAAATTGCTTGAGTAATCCATAGATGAGTGTTTAAAGTACCTTTCCTCTCTAATTTGTTTATGTTCTAATTTAGTTCATGATGGATGAAATCTTACCTCTGAGCTCAGGTGGACAATCACAGGAATAACTGTGAAAACCATTAATACACCTGCCAAGGCCACAGGGGTTTGATTGGCACCCACTGGCATCCACTTCACAAAGACTGCCCTGGAAGCCAGGCAAACAGACACACAGATACATTCCACTCCCTGGAGGAAATTTTATATCAGATACACATGATCCACCATTTAAGCAATCACAAGACTTCACAGTCACCTACCAAAAAACAAAAAAAGGTAAATACTTTATTTTTCAACAAGATTGTCTTCAGTTTAACCCCTAAAATAATGCCATGCACGTATGTTAACTTATAACTATATCACACATATTTACTACACATTTAATATAGAATGATATTCAAAACTAGTTTAATAAGGCAGTTATGCTCACTCTCAAGAGCAGAGTCACAATATGAATGCTAGGGATAACATTTTTTTTTAATTACAAGATGATAAATTTCTATAATACAAGCAGAATATCTGAAAAAATTTCTTTAAATTGGAAAGCAGTTAGTCACCTAGGTTATCCACAAATCCAGGAGCATATGAACCCTTGAATCACTGGGTTAATGTGGCACAGAATACAGATGCTTTTCATAATGTTGCTTCTGTGTGAAAGCATGCCCTCAATTTCAAGTGAATAAAGTGCACAAAAAACATTTATAAGTGTTATGTGCTCATGACTGACATCACCAAAAGAAAAGCCAGTAAAGAAAAGAATGATAGCTGTCAATAATTTTTTCAAGTCATATTTATAATCTTGATTTTTAATTCAACATTTGAGATTCTTTCATATGAAGGAAAAGGATAAAATTATCAAGCTTAGATTAATCACAGACCTTTCATGGGAGGGAACTAAATGAATTCTTCATTCTTGTCATAGTTAAGTGCAGAATAAAACTGCGTAGAAATTAGTAATTTAGATTAAATGCTTCTGGGATTCAGACTCTCTCTGAGGTTCTAAATTCTAACAAAGAATCAAGTTTTGGCAGTTTAAATTTCCATGCAATATTTAGTAACACCATTGCTCTTAACAATTAATAATAGGACTTGTATTTTAAATTTCAAATAAAGTTATTAAATTTGCTAAAGAATCAAGTAACACTTTTGTCCTCCAGTATTACCTCAATCATGACTGTAGTTTCAGCACCACAGTCGTCATTAAGGCGTAGAGTGAATTGCTGGGGAGTTTCTGACTCTGTTTTCCACATAAAAAGTCCTGCAGAGGAAACACTTGCTCCCTCAGGACCAGAGTGCAACGAAAAAAGGACACCAGAACCTTCTGGATCAAAGGCCACGAACTGATACTCCAAGTATTCCCCGTAAAATGTCTGTAATTTGTCTTGCAATGTTTGAATCACGGGGGGTTGGTTGTCTGTAACAGAGAAAACACTTTGTACCTGCGCAGAAAAGGGCAGGTGTGTGATTCTGACAGCTCCCACAGAGACAGGCATTTTGACAAAGACTGAGCTTTGCTAGAAGTTCTATTAACAGCTTTCCTTTCTTTTCTTCTAACATTCTGAATAAATTCAAATCTATTCTTAGAAAATGTAAAAGGAATTGACAGGTGTCAGACCTCAGACTTGGCTATGAGACTGTGAATGCACTTTGAACCCAGCATGGAATCTACAAACGCCTGTATACGTGCACGACCCCGACTGGCCGCAGCTTCTGTCTTAGATTACTTCTGGATGTTGACCACCTCAGTACCTGCTCCTCTCACTCTCATTCCTTTGCAATCTGTTCTTTTCAGCCTCACTTTCTTCACCTCTGTTTCTGTTACTCCCTTACTAGCCATAACTGCTCAGGCTCCCCTGAACGTTGTTATACTTGCCTCCCCTAATAAATAGTAGGCATTAATCATTCTCATCTTCTCTTCCTCAAAGGGGCTTGTAGTGGCCAAGCTCACACTCTAGAAAAGGGGATATTTCTGAGGACACATAGAATTCCCTTTATGTCCACGAAACAATTTAAGAATTTTTTTATCATGTTATATTTTAAAACGTCCACCATCCTACCCAATGGCTTCACAGATGGAATGTGTAAGCTCCTTATACTTTACTGGGCACACACATTCTTCATGCATTGACAAAACACTGATGCCAAGATACGGAAGTTCTGGTTCTTGTTCCCTGTATACAGGTATCTGTACATAAAGACCCTAATTTATTGATCTTACTTTCTGCATCCTCCATGCAAGGGACTGGAAACAGATGATATTTTTATGACCATTTATCTTTAAACACTACGAATCTATAACAAATCAATCATACCACAGTTATTAAAAAACAGACACCAATTCAGAAGTTATATTGTGTCTTCCCTATCTCTTGCACTAATTTTTCCCCTCAAATTTCCATTGTTTTTCCACCACTAATCCATGAATCTTGCACCAAAGTAATGAATCATCTGGCAAATGCTCCAACCCAGTAAGGAAATTTGCACATCCAATAACATGTATAATGATATTACAAAGCACTGAATAAATACAAAATTTTATGACTCCTTAGATAAAATTAATGGCAGAGAATAACTGTGCCCTATTGTATCTAATAATGCCTGATCTCCCCGTAGGAAAGAGAACGTGTGCATCCATGTGTGATCGTACATAGATGTGCTCAGGAAAGGGAATAGTTAGATGGCTCATGACTGTAATTTGGGGTAAACTATCCCAAATTATCGGTACTCAAAATTATACTCATCACATCACAGAATGGTAGTCCTGGAAGGAACTTTATAGATTGTCAAGTCCACACACCTGATGTAACAGGTAATGAACCCATGGCTTTTGGAAAATTAAATGGTAAAAATGCCTTGTCACATAACTGAACAGAGATATGGATAAAAATAGAAAATTATGTGTAACCGAATTCATAATTCTCATTTCTTCTACTAATGATTCCATTTCCTTTCCTTATAAAATATTGAAATAAATATCCAATACCCTGTTGCAGTATAATCATAGAAGTTTTGTGTGTGTATATATACATATAAAACTTATATAGATATACTATATATAAAACTTATATATATAATATATAAAATCCTCCCATCTTATATTTCCTTCTAAAAAAGTAAATTATATAGTTTAGAAGAGATTCTAAATTAAACACAGAGTTCATCCATCTTAAACACATTTATGTAACTTCTGGCTTAAAACCACTCTAACAATGTCCCATATAGGAAATATTTGAATTTATAAAGAATAACTTACTTTCTAAAACTGACCAAGTAAATTTTGAAATTTGGGGTCTACAGATCAAACAAGAGCTGGTTGAATTTTTATCCCCTTCACTGTAGCAGAGTCCATCAATAATGCAAATATCTTCCTAACAGAAATTTTTAAAAAGGAAAATAACCAAAAATATACAGTTATAGTTAGTGTGTAGAAAAAAAAATTGTACATCAAAGGATAACAACCCATGTATTGACAATTCAATGAAACTATAAGTCTTTTTTGATTATTTTTATACCTTATAATCATGAAAGCATATTAGAAAACAAGTTATAATCTTTATATATAAATGTTTATGGAATTGATCAATTTGGAAAAACTAGGTAAATACATATAAGTTGTGTCTCTGCACAAAATTATAGTTTATAAATACAAGGAAGAAAACCTGTATTATCTTTTCTTTTTTACTTTTTTACTTTTGAAATCATGTTGACAGTACTGTATTTATAAAGACACTGACTTTTTTTCCTACACAATCTATAAAATCATGTTAGTTTATACTTATCTTTCCTTCCCTAACATCCACTATGTCCTGTGAACGCAGGAAAACTAGACCAGAACAATAGAATATTATCCGCATTTGATAATGTATGTTATTACATGAGAGTTTAAGAGGCACTGAAACACACACAAAGAACATTAAATGTAATTTAACTTAGGAAGAAGACCTATTCAGGATATATAAACTTTGCTCATTTTATAAACCCCCTTCAGTATCATTTGGAATATTGGACAAAAATTAGAACAAAATGTCCCCAAAAGGATAAAACAAACTTGAAAACCATCTTTTAAAAGTCCATATGGTATGTGGAAATGACATATTTGGGGGAAAATAAAAATCAACTTTCTCAAAAACAAAATTATTATTTTTTTAAATTTCTCCACTTCCTTTAAAAATTTACCATTACCATGATCTTATGGATCATCTCAAGAAAAAAAAGACTCAAAAATAAGAAGATAATACTTTTCAATTTTATTATTTGTATGCTCCTCAGTTTTGAGGAGTGATATTAGATCCATAGTGTCTAGTAAATCCGTAATTCACATGTGAGAAAGCCCAGTCAATAAGCCAAATAGGCTAGCCAAATATTAAGAAGAGAGTATGGCTCCAAGGACTTAGCTCAGGCTCTGCTGTTCTGTAACCCAAATGGGTGATTGCCTGGTCCAATGTATTAAGTTGCCAGAAAAAAACTCCCTGTAATACTGCTAGCTTTACACATTTTCAAATTCTACCCAAATGCATTTTGCCACCTCCCTCCCAACACAAAAGGCTAAGTAACCATAAAGAGATACCTTACTGGAAAATCATTATTAGTACTGAAAAAATAATGCATGTAAGAGTGAAGGAATGTACAATTCAACCTGGACCCCTTCTTTTCTTTTTTAGGAATAAACAATCTGCCACCATGAAATGTTAAAGGTAGAAACTTCTTCCTCCCCATTTCAATAAGAGTTATAGACAGTGTAACAATTTTGATTATCTTATATAAACTTGAGGAAGTCTTTCTCTAATAGTCCTTCTGATACCAAGGTGGAAAACTATAATTTATATGTCAACTGCATGGAAAATGAAAATAAATATGATGTAAATGTGGCAATAAGTGAAGAGATACATACCTTTATCGTACATGAGTCACTTTCATTGAGACCACAAACCTGACAAGCCCCATCATATATAGTCATTATTTTTGGATTACTAAAGTTATAACCATCATTAGATACCTGTGGAGATCATAAGATGTAGTTCTGTAAGACCATTCATTCTAAATGTCCTGATAAATTCCTTAAGAAATTGTATGTATAAAATCTTTCTGTAAGTATGAAAATATCATTTTAGTTTTTTACCTTTAATTGCCACTTCCCATTTGGTTCTTCACTCGTCAGGTCCCTGGTATCAAATTGCTGAACATCGGCGGGCAAGTGGCAATCAATGGCTCTGCTATTTTGAAAAATTGTCTGTGCATAGACAGGTTCTCCAAGCACCCATTTACTGCCATTATACTGAAGGCATAAAGAGAAAGCAATTAACCTCTACTAAATTGTGGAAACAGTTTGCTAGCAAATTATATACATATAATAAAAATATAAATTTTAAAATATGCACCTAATATAACGGAATATATAACAAGAAAACAAAAGTCACATTGAGAGTGAGTTTATTTAGAATAATAAAAGACATACACATCTTAATTTGGTGCAAACTACTTCCAAGAAATCATGTATTTCTTGGAGGTTCAAATCAAAGAAGTTACCAATATTGGCCCAACACAGTGGATCGCTATATAATGACCTTTGTAGAAAGGAAACATACTTGACATGTAGTTGACACACAGTGGACTGATTGCCAGGACGCTCCCTCATTTCTCCCACAGAAGCTCCCACCTTCTACATCTACTTGAAACTGTCCGTTCTGCCCTTGATCTATATGGTCCTCACAGGGCCTCTAACGTTTTCAGATGACCACTTCCCTGTCAGTCCTTAACTGGTCCAGCAGTAGACAGAAGCTGAGCCAATGCTTAAATTACCAAGGAGTACCACAGAAGATGTGGGGCCGGTCTGCCTCTACTGGCTCAAGTTATAAAACAGAAAACACAGAGCTGTTGGCAGCCAGATTTCACTAGGTGAAGAAAGCCAGTGTAGTGGTCCCTTAGTCTACACGGTAAGTGGTTCCAGGACTTCTGTCTATGCCAAAATCTGCAGAATATGCAAGTCCTGCATTCCATCGGGTATACAAAATGTCAGCCCTTCATATATGTGGTTTTTCATCCCATGAATACTGTATTTTCCACTTGGCATTTCGTTGAAAAAAATTTGCATATAAGCAGACTCAAGTGGTTGAAACCTTTATTGTTCAAAGGTCAATTGCATATAACTAATTGCAAACATGAAGCTCCCAAAGAAAGAAAAGCCGAAAGGGCACAAACAGCTAAACACACATACAAATGTGCACATACTGAGTCTTCATGGTATTCAAGTTTCAAGAAATATGTTATCCTCATAATAAATGTTATTTTGTTTGAGCTAGTTTATGTAATTTGAAACTAAATGCATTCTAGTCAGTTAGCCCTATTTAATAACACAGAGGCGGCTGGGTGCCTGTAGTTCAGTGGCTAGGGTGCCAGCCACATACACCGGAGCTGGCAGGTTCAAATCCAGCCCGGGTCAACTACAACCAAAACATAGCCAGACACCTGTAGTTCCAGCTACTTGAGAGGCAGAGGCAAGAGAATCGCTTAAGCCCAAGAGTTTGAGGTTGCGGTGAGCTGTGACACCATAGCACTCTGCCAAGGGCCACATAGTGAGACTCTGTCTCAAAAAATAAAAAATAAAAAAAAGTGGCATAGCAGGCTTAAGGTATATTTTAAATATAATATTATTTTCAGTGTCAAAAATGCCTTGGTATCAAGAGGGGGAAAGCCAGAATAATTTTCTGATTACTGGTTCCCACATAGAAACTAAAAGGATATATTTTGCTGCCAAAATTTAGATTTAGAGGTATTTTATAAAAATACATGAATGTAAAATATTTTCAGCCACTCAGAATGGAGCACGCTGGTGTGTCAATCTTCTCAGTCAGGAAGAAAAGGAAAGAAAGGTACAACAGGCTGGACTGTGGCTTGCAGAAACCCTGTGTTGAAGATTGGATGACTGGAAGAGGAGCTGAAGTCCAAGTCCCCGTATTTACAGTTGTGTGTACAAAGTGGCCTGGAAGATGTATCAGCGGTTTCCCTCTAGCAGACGAGGAATAATAACAACCAGGTAGTCATGGCACCTGTGCTTAGATGGAGGTAGAATCTCTTCCTGAGGGACCCCCCCAATGCGGAATAAACAGGGTTTTATTTCCTTTCCATTCATCAATATTTTGGAGTACCTATTATGTGGTGGTGATACGAAACAAGCTACCACTGGGAAACCTATGTCATTAGTTTAAGCACATAAGTTTGACTCAACTGTACCAAAGCAATTCATGTAACCAAAACATTTGTACTCCCATAATAGTCTGAAATAAAAAAGAACAGAAATAGAACTAGATATAAGTGCTAAAAATAGAGGAAAGTTTTATGACACTAAAGAATCATTCATGAAAAGGAAAAAAACAATGATAGTATCAAATTATAATTCATAAAATAAGTATCTATTAATCCATATAAATTAAAAAGTGAATGAATAGATTGGAAGCAAAGAACTGCTTTTCCTTTCATCAGAGTTCCAAATAATGCATGTAGAAGAAACAATAAAAACAGAAAAATCACCATCACAAATATCAAATAATTGTTACAAGTAAAAGGATACTAAAGTGAGAAAAATTGTGAGGCAGTATCAAATATTTACATAGTCTAAAAGTATCTTTCCACAACATATTTATTAATTACAAAGGGAAAAACAGGAAGTTTAAAGTGGAGATATGTGGCAAATGCCACTTTAAGTGATCAAAATTTACATCACTGTTAATCAGATATATTGCATGATGAAAGGATACAGTGAGAAGAGCAAAACATGGGGCATTCTAAATCTACTTGTGAGGAAGAAACATTCTGCAAAATAACTGGCCAGTACTCTTCAAAGTGCCAAGTTTGTGAAAGACAAAGAATGGGCATTCGCACAGTTTGAAGGGTACTGAGAAGACAGGGCAACAAAATGCAGCATGAAATCTGGGATTGGATCCTGACACAGAAAGAGGACCAGCAAGCGAACCACTAGCAGAATTTAAATAAGGCCTGTAAATTAGTTAATAGTATGTATCAAAGTGGATTTTCTGGTTTCAGTAATTGTTTTATGGTCATGTTCTATGGATAAGATGGTGACATTAAGAAAAACCAGGTGGCTCGGCACCTGTAGCTCAGTTGGTGGATTCGAATCCAGCCTAGGCCTGCCAATGAACAATGACAACTACAACCAAAGAAGCAAAATAGCCAGGCGTTGTGGTGGGCACCTGTAGTCTCAGCTACTTGGGAGGCTCAGGCAAGAGAATTGCTTAAGCCTGAGAGTTTGAAGTTGCTGTGAGCTGTGACACCAAGCAAGGTGACAGCTTGAGACTTTCTGAAAAAAAAGAAAGAAAAGAAAAACCAGGTGAAGGATTATTAGTAACTATACATTACTTTTACAAGTTTTCTGTATGGCCAAAATTATTCTAAAATAAATATTTAAAAATCACTAAGGCAATGGGAAATCATGAAGGATTTCTGTATGATCTGATTTTTAAAAAGCTATATTTATCAGAGGAACTCAATCTTTAAAGAGAACTGGAATTCAAGTTTTTAAAATGTGCAGAAATCCACTGATGTTGACTGAACACACAGCAAGAAAGCTAGAAAAAGACATTAGTGTATTGGGAAAGGAAGTATGTTCCATGAAAACTAACCCACCAGGCCCCATGCTAGTGGGGCTGGGAATCCTAAAACAGTGTCAAATTAGACAGGTGTTACTCGAGGAATGCAGCAAAGCCTGTGAATCCTGGCGTTAGGCAAGACTGGAGCTCTATTCATTCTGATCTTGGTTTTGGCAATGAGTGTATTTCTTTCTGGCTATAATGGTGTATAGTATAGTGGAGAATTCCAGATTTTACGCTTCATTTATCAGACATTTGCAAGAGAGTAGTAATATGAGAGTAAATCAAAACAAATAATACATGTATACATGAAACTAAGTACAAGATGTCTTTCCAAAAGAATATAAATTTATAAATTTCTTTCCTGGAAAATCACTTAATTGTAGTGTGATGTTTTATGATTTGTTCTGCCAAGGCCAGCATAATGTCTACTCTCTTGAGTGATATTGAAATTATGCTTCTATCTTTCTACTGAGCATCTTATTTCATTAGAATTAAAATATTTCATGGCTTATTTAGAAAGGCCCTACCCATAAAATCCTGAAATACATACACTTGTTGTGCATAACTATTTGATAAAAACCTATATAAAAGTTGTTTTGTCCTGCAAATTCTCAATCTCAGAATCATATGTAGCTTTACCAATTTAAAGAAAAACCAAGAAATATGTTAAAAGATGATTTGCCATTTGAAGTTTTCAGCTTATCTGCATAAATATTTTCTAAATTCAAAGTTATCCTTAAAATAAAAATTCCACGTGAATAAAAAAAAGGAAAATTGTATAAATAATCATAAAATAATCATAAGGTATACTTTGATAGACTAATGTTCAAACTGAGCAACTGTGTTTGCTTTTATGGCCTCAAGAAAGAAAACACCAGTTTGGGGGTGGAGTATGTATTTTCCAGCCTGAAATCCTGAGAGAGATATTTAAGGCAAATATAAAATATGAGAACAATTGGTTCTTACTTTTTGGTTTCTAAAAGTGAAATATTCATATCTCAGTAACCCACAGTTCATATAGGATATCTTGGCTAAAAATGGTCTTCATTCTGTGCATTTTTACATTTTAAATAATACAGAAGCTTACTCACATCAATCTTGATATTTTCTCAGATTTTCTTGATGGAAATTAGCAAGGTAATGCTCAATAAAAATAATATAAAATATTTTAATAAAGTTAACATATAGGAAAGTTTTCAGGGTAAACGATTGAATCCTTATTATGTTCAGCTCTTTGTGGATTATGTTGCTAATTGATAGAGCAAATGAGTCCAAGATAATGATAATTATAATATCTCATAATCGCTATTGTTTCTTAGTGCCATAATTAACATACCTGCAATTTAGTAACTTCACATTTAATGGAAGGTGATTCTTTGAAGCCTTTGCCAAATACTCTCACCATCATACAGTTATATTTTTGAAAATCACAGAATCCAGCATTCTCAAGTTCTGTAATCTCAGGAGGTTTGCCTTTGGAAAAAGCATAACGAATAGGAAACACTTACCTTAATTATTTCAGGAAAAAAAAACTTAATTATTTTCAAGGCCCAAATTAAAAGCGTATATAAAGTAATATTTCAAAGTATACCCCAAATATTATTTACTACATTAATTAAACCATGAAATTTGAAGAGTAATCTGATGCATGTATTTAACAAAGTATCTGTCATCAATACAATATAAACATCATTACAGGTACCAACAATGTCTAAATACATAGGTTTCATTAATGTTTTAATAAAATTAGCTATAAACTAAGGACAAGTATTAAGAAATTACTGCTACAATACATTTTGGTTTTGACATTTGTTTTGTGCCATATAGATGGGTTATAAGAAAAATATTTTGTAATCTAATAGTGTACTAAGTAATACAATGTATTAAAATTTAAAAATCTTGTTATTTATTATCAGGAAAATTTGGTTATCAAAATGGATATATGAAGTGTATAAATATAAATGAATCTAATTTTACCAGCAATAGGGTACAAAAATCATGTCATGTGTATTCAGAACCCTAAATATATTTATGAAAATGTTAAGAAAAACATGCGTTAGTTCTCTTCACATGTTCCTGCATTCAATAAATGTTTGTTTAGCATTTTATATGTATCTGGGGTTATTCTAAGTACAGTGGACATAGTAATGAACAAAGCAAAGTCCCTGCCTTCATGTAATTTACATTCAAGTGTGGCAGGATAAAAAAATAAACAACTGAAAAAAACAAATATGTATTCATAGTGTTTTCAAAATGTGAGGGGGAGTATATTAACTGTATTAAGGGCAATAATGCTTATGTAATTGTGTGAGTAAAACTTCTTTATTTTGAATATTCATGGCTGGATTTCCTGATCATATGACACTTGAAGAGAGAAGTGAAGAAAGTTAGTCATAAAGATAAAATTGGTCCAGTGAAAAGGAACAGTAAGTGCAAAGGTCATGAGACAGGAACAGGACTGGGTCCCTTGTGGAACAGCAACGCAGGCTTATGACTGAAGAGCTGCAAGCGTGGGGCAGGGAGATGGAAGATGAATTAGTGAGGGGGGAGCCTCAGATTTCCCAGCCATGGGAGGGATTGTATATTTTACTCTAGAAGTGATGGAGGCCACATGAGAGATTTAAACAGAGGAACATGATGTGACTTACATTTCAGTCGGGTCACTTTAGCCGCTTCTGCACAAAAAATGCACTTTGAGGAAATCTAGGGTAATCCGAGTGAGAGACAATGGTGTCTTGGACTAAGGTTGTGGCAAGGAAAGCGATGAAATGCTTTTAAGCTAGAGCCAACGGCTGCTAATGAATTAAATTTCAGACATCAGAGGAAAAGAACAATCAACAATGACTACATGTTTTTAATGTGAGCACTTGGAGGAAGAAAGTTAGCATTTATTGACATGAAAAATACTGTAGATGGAAAAGGGATAGTAATGATGGGAAAGAAACCAGAAGTTACTGGTTTACTGGTTAAAAGAAATAAATGAACTTTTAAAATTTCTTTCTCTAACATACTGAGACAAACTATTGGTACCACATAGAGGGGTTGGAGAAAGTTTTCAGCAAATTAGTGTAATTAGCAAAATAAAATAAACATAGTGCTTTAGCGGTCAAATACCAAAGCGGGGGTCAGGGACTGACCCCACTGTGATTTTGCTGTATATTTGCGTATGCGGAGAGTTGCAGTTTCAATGTTGACAACTTTTGTTATTAGCCCCTTGCCCGTCCGTCTATGACACTTTCACATGTCAGCGCTCTTGCATCAGTGATTCTCGACACTTTTATTATTGGCAGTGACCAGCTGAATTCTCTTTTCCCAGAAAAGCCAACATTCTATTTTTTTTCTAAGCGTTTTTCATAGTGAAGTTAGTAAGTAGAGTATTAATGTTTGGTGAAGATCAAGGTATGTAAGACTTAAAATATAGAATATCTGATTATTCTGTAAATCTATTTATGTCAAGCAATGACTTATTTTTTTTCTCATGATACAGAAACAAATATGGGGAAGAAGTAATACAATTGTTAATAATCAAGATAGAGATTGTGATGGAGCTTTGAAGAAAATGACGAAATTTTCACTAGTTCATATAATGAATAAGAAGAAGTAGTAGAGGTGGAATGTGAAATTATTATTCATTCTGAGGAAAAGAGTGATGAGGATAATGAAGAAGATGATGACAGAGAAGAAAATGCAAAGTAGGGAGCCCAAGAGAAGATGACGCCCAGCTGGAAAACTAGAGCAGCTGACAGCTCAGGTGAAGGCACAATCACAAAGGAGGAACTCACAGCTGATAACAGATGAGGGGAGATGACAATTGGCTAATATTGTATTATGAGGACTCATCCAGGGGGACGATTGAGAAGAAAACTCAGGAAGTTCATAGGGTGCTTTCCAACTTTGATAATGAAACTGTGGATGAAATTATCAAGTTTACAAACCAGAAACTACATTTAGTCAACGAGTTACGTAAGTAAATATTCATCCAAAATTCTAGCAATTTTGTAAAAGAAGAAATATTAGGACTAATTGGATTTTTTCTAAATTGGATTGTGTACACAAAATATAGACAGTATCCAAGATCTTTTCAGTGAGGTGAATTTTCAGTCTACTGTGCTTCATTTTCAGAACACAGAATGCGAGTCCTACTGAAAAGTCGGTGTTTTAATGATGCTGTAACACGAGATGCTCTCAGATGACATGACAGGATTGGTCCAGTCTGAGAGCTTTGGAATATGGTGACAAATAGGCTCACTTTATGGCAATCCGTTCAAGTCTGTCACTGTGGAATACGGAATTGCAGTGAATCCTTCATGTGATTCTTCTACAAACTACTGCTTTGTGGTGGAGCCATATGCAAGGAGATCAGAGAACTTTCCGAGATATTACAGTAGTGGCTCTGAGATTGTAAAAGGACTGGTTCTGGACTATCATTTGGATCAGTCTGGAAGAAATACTACGATGGACAAGAAGTTTACCTCCATCACCCCAGCTTTTGACTTGCTTCAAAAGAAAATAACTACAGTTATTACTGTTCACAGTGATAAAAGGGATTTGCCACTCAAACTCAGGCCAGCATCTGTGCAAAACTCTTCATTTAGTACAGTAAGATTTACCTTCTCTATGTGACATTACTAAGTTATGTTTCAAAGACAGGAAAGGTAGTTACAGTGCTTTCCACACAGCATGAAGATATGAAGGTGACAGATAACAAGCCTCATGTAACCCACTTTTATGATGCTACTACAGCAGGTGTTGATGGACATAGGGGTGTGAGAACATAATACTGTCCCCAAGCAACATGGCCTTGGCCCCTGGCTATTTTCTTCAACATCATTGACATTTCATCATTGATAGTTCATATGTGATTTTCTAGGAAACAAATAGACACTGGATGCAACTTCATTCAAACAAACAATAGAGAATAAAATACTTTTTGAAAAATTGGGCACAACAGATCTGTGAATAAAACATAAAAGGCATGCCTAAAATGTACATGGTCTCCACAAAAAATATGCCAGGGCAATGAATCTTTGTGGACTCGAGTGCAATGAAGGACAAGACATGATGAAAAGAGGAATGGTTCATACCTAACCAAAAGGAAGAGTTACAAGAGTGAAAAGCTTACCACAAAACAATAATGATAATGATAACAACAATTGCTGCTACCTTTGTCCCCAGAGGAGAGAATGAAAATATATTGAAGGCACAGTGAATGCAGCAAATATAGTTGTCCCAGCCAGACATCAAAAGAAGAAAATATAATAAAAAGAACAAGAAGGGAATGTGATTAAAGTGTTTCAGTTACTTGTACAGTGATATGTAAAATATATATAGGTTTTTCGTGAAATTATAATACTAGTTAGTCTAAGTGTCAGCGACAGAGCTCACCATTGGGTACATTGACACAGGAATGCAACTGTTCTAAAAATACTAAATTTGAGTTCTAGGTAAACAAGTATTCTCTATAGGTAGAGAGATCAGTTATGTGCAAAGGCCTTGAGGTGAACATGATGTGGCATTTTCAAGGTGCCACACAGAGAGCAAAGTGGTTGGAATAGAAAGACAGGGCAACAGCAGCAGGGTGAATTTTACTGTGGCCAGACCCCTGTGCTTCATAGGCCATTACACATTTTTCAGCTCTTACTCACTCCTAAGGAGATGAGATGAAATAAAGTTAGAAAATGGTTAATGTATTAATTCATATAACTTGGCGGTTTCCCCCTGTATAATCTGCATGCATCCTACTAGGATACTGAAGGCTCTGGGAGGCCAGGAGGGTGGATTACCTGAGCTCAGGAGTTCAAGATCAGCCTGAGCCAGAGTGAGACCCCGTTTCTAAAAGTAGCTGGGTGTTGTGGTGATCAACTGGCAGCCCCGGCTACTTGGGGAGGCTGAGGCGAGAGGATTGTTTGAGTCTATGAGTTTGAAGTTGCTGTGAGCTATAATGCCACGGCATTCTACCCAGGGCAACAAAGTGAAACTCTTTCTCAAAAAAAAAAAAAAAAGGTACTGAAAGTAAAAAAAGAACAGAGACAGTGTCATAATCAAGTATTATATTCAATATTAAAGTTTGAAAATAGTCACTTACCATATACATCACTGCAGTCGTAGGAACCGAAGCCTGGAAAGCAGGCACACCCCCATTCCATGCAATGCCCATGGCCACTGCACTCACTGGGGCACTTTAACGCTAACAGAATGTCTTCGACTGACTTGTATTTTTCATTGCTGTATTTCCCTTCTTCCAAAACCCTTTTTTCACATTCATTTTCTAAAAGGGCCACACCCGCTTCTGCCCAGGTAAGATCGTCTTTTAATAGAACATCCTTCACACACATATCTATGACACTGTCTAGTCTCTCTCCAAGGAAAGCCAGGCAAAGCCTTCCTATGCTGGAATTGGCTAAAGTTTGCTGGCAGCGTGCCAACGTGTGGTCCTCAGTGAGGCCAGAGGGTGTGGGCCATGAAGGGACGAACTCTTGGTGGACATCCTCGGCATGGTCCTCAGGGAAAAAGTAAGTAAACTCTTCTAAGTCAGTTTGGCTGAGACTTTGGAAAGCAAACAAAGGAAGAAACTCATAAAAGTTTTGCCGTTTCCGTCTGTTTTGTTGATTCCACCTCATTTCTTTGCTGCGGCTACCCTGACCCTGTGTGTATTTATCATTGCCCAAATATTTCAGAGCATCTTGTTTTTTATTCCCAGCATGTGTTTGGAAATTTAAGTCCAGGTTGGTTAGGTTTACATGCTTTTGTTCTTGTGGAAAGAAATTCAAATGATTCTCTTCACCAGATGCATATCTGTGTATTCCTCTGATAAGCGTGTCGGAATTAATATATTCAGAGGTGACATCTAGTTCTGGTATCAAAGAAGAGAATCTGAAACGTTTGAAGTCTTTGCAACCTGAAGCAATTTCTGATGGGAAAACATCGCCCAGTTGATTTGAAGGTGGATACAATAAAATCCTGTCCAATGAGCAGCTACAGTAGGACAGTCTTCCAGGTGATGGCAGAGAAACTGGTGGTGTGTCAAACATGCTTTTTCCTGGTAAAATTCTTCCCAATGGGAAACAGAAAAGGATAATAATTTGTACATGAACAGTTATAGTAACAATAGGTTTCAAAAGGCACTTAGTCACCACCCATTTTAAGTCTAATATTAATACAACTGCAAATAAAAAATACTTTCTTACCTCCATTCATTAATAAAAGCAAGAAGATTATCAAAATTTTGATCAATTTTGATCCCATTTTTATCATGGAAATCATTTTCTGGATTTTCATCAAAGGTGCCACAAAGTCCCAAAGTGTTTCTGTAATCTAAATTAGGGGCTCTAATTGTTAAACTCATGCCCCATTCACTCAGATCAGCACGAATAAATGCTCCAGAAGAAAACCAGATCTGAAATACAAAAATAACAGATATTGAAGTAATATTCAATTTGGTTTAAGAAAAAATTATAATTTAAAAAATAAAAAAATTCCTTCAACATAAAAAGATAGTAAAATACTAGTTTTCTCTAAACTACAAATTTCCTTCTAATGTTCTATGTCCCCCAAAATTGGATTTTGTATTTTTCTAGCTGGAAATTCAATTACCATATTGATATTTTTATTGAGATATATTATTTAAAATATCTTTACTTAAATAAAGTGAAGTGACAGCATGGTACTGTTATAAAAATAGACACACAGATCAATGGACCACAATAGAGAACTCGGAAATCAACTCAGTTGCAGCCAGTTGACTTTCACAAAGTGAATAAGAACAAAAACTGTGAAAACACACCCTTTTCAAAAAATGGCACTATGGAAAGTGAATAGCTAAGAAATTCAGTAGCAAATTGAATAGTAGAGGAATAAAACCAGACTCCTATCTCACACCAGATACAAAAATAAACTCAAGAATGGATTAAAGACTTAAAATGTAAGATCTGAAACTATAAAAATACCAGAGTAAAACCTAGGGAAAATTCTTCTGGACACTGATCTAAGCAAAGAATTGAAGATTAAGATCCCAAATGCACAGGCAAAAAAACACAAATAGAAAAGTAAGAATTAAACAAAAGCATCTACATGGAAGAACACATCAAGAATGAACAGTCAGGGCAGCCCCTGTGGCTCAAGGAGTAGGGCACTGGCCCCATACGCAGAGGATGGCTGGTTCAAACCCAGCCCTGGCCAAAAAACTGCAAGACAAAAAAGAAGAATGAACAGACAACCTGCAGAGTGGGAGAAGATATTTGCAAACTATGCATCTCTAGGGGTCTGATATACATAATATATAAGGAATTTGAACAACTCATTAAAAAACCCACAAACAATTCCACCAAAATGTGGACATTTATATTACAGGAGTTTTTCAAAAGAGGACATACAAATGGCCAACAGTCATATCATAAAATGTTCAACATTACTAACCATCAGAAAGCTGAAAGTCAAAACCACAATGAGATGTCTTAACACAGCCAGAATGGCTATTACTAAAAAGACAAAAAACAGCCGATGAAAATATCAAAAAAGAGAAGATATACAAAAAAAGAATATTTATATGCTGCATGACCTGAGACACGAGGGGCTGCAGCTTTGCCTCAGGTACAAGCTCGCTTCTGTAATGTGAAATGGCACAAGAAGCAGACTACTGCTCTCGTGGCATGTAGCAAATTAACTTTATTTCTGACCACCTTATATACATTGGCAGTCACATGCACACTTAATCTATGATTTACAACATTCACCATTATCTAACTTCTTCTATCTAATTCTAAACCTAAGTGGCAGACATCAAGTCTGCAAACCAGCACAAGGCTATTTTACTTTACATTCCTTATAAATGAGCCTCAGCTTTTGTGTAAGAAATCTACATAAAAATAAGAGAAACAGAGCTACAAGGGAACTGCTTTCTGAAACTCCTCATGCAGCTCACCAAGTTAACCTTAAATGGGTTTATGACTTTGTTTTTCCACAGTGCTGAGATTTTTAGGCTTTTTTTTTTTTAGGTTGACAAAATGTGTAAAATTATTAAATGTGTAAAATTACACATTTTATCAACCTCTCAGTCATGTCTCCAAACAGGAAGCTTTTCAACTTCTAACTCCTTGGAATCAAGGGCTGCAAAACTTCAAAGTATCTGTTTCCAGATCACCAGAAAACAGCCTTTGTGTTTGCCTTAGGGTAGCCCAACCTCTTGCTTTTTCTGTGATAGCAAAAGCCAATTTAACCCATTAGTGGCTCACTCAAATGAGACGCACAGGTGGGGGTTTCTTACTCCACACTTATACAATGTTTGTGGAAATGTAAATTAGTACAACCTCTATGGAAAACAGTACGGCTATTTTTCAAAGAACCAAAAATAGAACTACCATTTGATCCAGTAATCCAAGCTAGCCACAGAAAAAGAAATAGTTCTATCAGAAAGATACCTGCACTCTTTTGGTAGCACTGTTCACAATAGCAAAGATATGGAATTAACCAAAGTGTCCATCAATGAATGATTGAATTAAAGAAAATGTTGTATGTAATACATAATGAAATACTATTCAGCCATAAAATAGGATGAAATTGTGTCATTTAGAGCAACATGGATGGAACTAAAGGTCATTATTTTAAGTGAAACAATTCAGACACAAAAAGTAAAATACTCCATGTTATCACTGGTAAGTGGGTGCTAAACTGTGTGCCCATGTGGAAGCAGAATCTGGAGTGACAGACACTACAGACTAGGAAACGTAGTGGGTGGGAGGGGGCGGATGAGGAGAAATCACTCTATAGTACAGTACACGTTGTATGTGTGCGGACACCCTAAAAGCCCCGACCTCATCATTATACAACTTACCCCTGTGACAAAATTAAACTTGTAGCCCAGAAATTTATACAATTAAAAAAATAAAAATAAATGGGCGGTACTTGTGGCTCAGTAGGTAGGGCACCAGCCCCATATACTGAGGGTGGCAGCTTCAAACCTGACCCGGCCAAACTGCAACAAAAAATAGCTGGGTGGTGTGGCAGGTGCCTGTATTCCTAGCTACTCGGGAAGTGAGGCAAGAGAATTGTCTAAGCCTAGGAGATGGAGGTTGCTGTGAGCTGTGATGCCACAGCACTCTACCGAGGGTGACAAAGTGAGACTCTGTCTCTAAAAAAAATAAAATAAAAAATGTACTTAAGTGGGATGTTTTATACAATTAAAACAATTATAAACCTTGAGGGTGATGTTTGCTGAGTAACTTTTTTGATTGTAATTATTTAATAGAATTAGACTGACAAGTAAGTAGTTGGCATAGATAAATATTATTCCAGAGGTATATATATTCCTGAGGCTATATATATTCCATAGGTATATATATTCCTGAGGCTAATCAGCATCAGTGGGCTAATAGAATCAGAAGCCAAATTATAACCAAAAGGTTGCTCTGGGAGCTGGCAGTCAGGAAGGGGAGTCTGTTTGTTGAGTGACTATCACAGCCTGCATCATCTAACTGCGAATCACCTCTGTCCATCACCAGGGGCAGCGCCACTCTCAGACCACCCCCTGGGATGTGTGGTATAAATGGAAATGCTCTCTCTTCTAAACATCAGTGAAGATACACCACTAAGTTTGCTCTTCTGGTTCTTTTCTCCTTTTAATTTTTTTTTTTAATTTAAAAACAGCTCTTTTTTTCCCCTTTTTTATAATACTATATTTTGTAAGCAAACAAACCAAATATTTGAATGAAACAGGGAGCTGATGTTAAGATCATGGTGCAAATAATTTGAAAACCCCTTATATTTCATGCATATCTTTACTTAAACATGCACACATTCCATCATTTTTATGACTACAAAGTATTCTCTTATGTACCATCATTATGCTATTTAAAGTTTTGGTTAATTCCTTTTATTCATCACTAAATGATCAATTTCTGTCTTTTCAGGAAACATACAATAAACATCATTGGGGCAATGCACATTGTTAATAATTTTATTACAATAAATTTCCAAAAGTTAGATTTCTTGGTAAAGTAACACACACAAATACAGGTTCAGGTTATAAATAATACGTATATTCTGTAGAAAGACTGTAGCTACTTCTACTGTCTATGCTTTTACTAATATTGTATGAGAGATAGTTAATCAGTATTACTTTTCTTGCATATTTGCTTACTAATGAAGTTAAAGATTTTGTGTGTTGTTATATGTTTGTACTTTTGGACATTTTGGGTTTTTTTGCAGTTTTTGGCCAGGGCTGGATTTGAACCCGACTCCTCCGGCATATGTTGCCGGCGCCCTACACCTTTAAGACACAGGCACCACCCACTTTTGGAAATTTTGTCAGTTTTATTTCTTTGGTGAAATGTCTCATATTATTTGCTCATTTTTATTGATGGGCTAATTATACATTAGTGATGTAGAAGAGCATTTTCTATATTAATTGCATGTTTAAGATGTAGCAAATACATCGTAATTTGCCTTTTGATTTTTAAGGATGGAACTCAAATATATGATGTTATGTTCAGAAATTATTCTCTTCATTAAGTTTCATAAAAACATACACTTAAAATTTTGAATGCTTTTAAATTTAAATTTTATTTACATGGAATTTACTGTTCTGAACGATGAAAGGAAGTTGACTTTACAATACAAATAATTACCTTACATGTATGAAATACTATCTTTACTAAATTAGTGAATATGTAATCCTGGATCTGTTTGTCAATTTTATATTTCACTTACTTACCAGCCCATTTCTGAAGTTGTGCTATACTGTTCATTTCAAAAGTTGGTTAATTATTCCTGAATATTTATTCTTAATTATGTTTGCCATCTTTAATATACCATTTATTAGACACTGTCAAAAATAATTTTTATAAATAATCCACAAAGGTTTCATAGAGACTTTTTGAATAAGGCAGTTAAGATTTGACAGCTGTAATTATATTATTGTACCTTTTTGTATGTGACGGGAGAACAAAACTGTATTCATTCTAAGGTCATAGTTTAAAAGCTATTTCCTGGGTGGGCGAGGTGGCTCTCATGTGTAATCCTAGCACTCCTGGAGCCTGAGGCAGATGGATTGCCTGAGCTCACAGCTTCAAGACCAGCCTGAGCCAGAGCAAGACCTCATCTCTAAAAATGGCCAGGCATTCTGGTGGGTGCCTGTAGTCTCAACTACTTGGGAGGCCCAGGCAAGAGAATTTCTTGAGTTCAAGATTTTGAGGTTGCTATGAGCTATGATGCCATGGCACTCACTCTACTGAGGGTGACAAAGTGAGAATGTCTCAAAAAAAACAAAGAAAGAAAGAAAAGAAAAGAAATGCTATTTTCTTCAACAAATTTACTTTGAAAAATGATAGCTTCAGCTTTAATACAGATAAATAGAAGCTTATCCAAATGAGAAAAATAAAAAATATTTTTAATATTAAAGAATCATACATACTGTGACTTTTCTTCCTAAGTAAGATTCACTTATCTTGATACTGCTGGTTACATCTTGGCTTTTTACAAATAAATATGGTTGTGATTCACGTAGCTGACCACTGCACATATCGAAAGTAACCACATCACCTTCTTCATGGGCGACAAATCCACAGTTACATGATACAGGATATTGAAAGCTTCCACAGTCCCACTGACGTACGTGGACTTCAAAATCACGCGACATACTCTTATAAAGCACAAATGTTCCAGTCTTGAAATTATCATATACCCTATCATACCAAAGGCCACAGCATTAAAAATCCATGTAAGATATCACAACAGTGTGTTATAAATACAAGAGGTGTATTGAAGTTATTGATAGACATTGAAGATATACAGATACAGATAGATGTTACCATGAGAAATCTGGAGTCCCAGTAGCTTTATGTACCCAAAGCACTGAATGAAACAAAGTAGCCATGAACACCTCAATCCCGCCCACTGCTGCTTTCTCCCTTTCACTACCACAGTCCCTCCTGTGGCTCCTAGAGCAGGGGGGGCTTGCTGCGTGGTCATCTCCCCAAATGCCTATGCACCTGCTGTCTCTCTCACCTTCAAGGCCTTGTCCAAAGTCGCCCTCAGTCAATGGTTTTCCATAACCATGCTATTTTAATAAATTGCAACCCCTACTTTCAGCCTTCCCTTTCCACCTCTGATTTAGTTTTCTTCACAACATGGAACTTCTTCAGACACATCATATATGTTATTTATTGAGTATATTAATATTTCTTTTCACCTGTTCAAAAGGTCAGCAATTTTGTTCACTGTTATACCCCCCATATACAGAACTGGGCTCATCACATACTTAATCTTGTTAAATTATTGTTATTAAATAATTTAATAACAGACGAGACTGTAGTAATCTCATCACTATGCTTTCCTGGGGTTTTCTACCAAACTTCTGAGCCTTTAGCTATAACCACAAAGGATTCTTGTACATGGGGTCAGTTCCTCCAAATTTTTAATACCTGGTCAAATAATTGGAGTATAATTTTTTATTAAATAGTTTCCACATCTATTCACTTATATTGAATAATTTTACTAACAATAATCACATTACAAGTTCTTATTAAGAAAAATCAACTACCTTGTAAAAAAAGAAAATTTTGACTACACAATGAGGTATTCTTATCATTTTTCTTAAATATATCTTAGAATCATGAATCCCCCAAAACAGTATATCTGAGTTTAAATCTTTCTAGGCAGATAGTAATAAAAGGATAACTCATATTACTTTTTGGTCATTTCTCCCATTTTACCTTCAATTCCAGAGGCAAAGATCCAGATATTCATGATGGTTATAACAGTCATCCCCCGACTATTCTTTTCAAATATTAAGAGTCATTCATTTTTAAAATAATTCCAATTATTTTAGATTCAGTGATTCAGTGTAATCACTTTGCCTAAGCCTTATGTATTTTTTAGTAAATATCTCTAGACTAAATATTTTAATCATTATTAAAAATAAATAAATGATTAAGGAAAAATGATTGTCTGCCTTTGTGACAATCTTTATTTTACAAGTTCAGCCTTCCAAAAATTTAAACTTTTTCTTACTTGGGACTAAATTTTAAGTCAAAGAAGTTCTATGCAAATAAACTAGTATCTTGAAACAAGCCAGTTAATAAGTATACATGCCTTTTCTTCCTAATTTTTATTAACTAGGACCTAGAATTTATAAAACAATATGCTGTTTAAAATGAAGTGAAAAAAAAAAAAAAGCAAAATAACCCCAAAACTACTAAAAGAAAACTTTTAGGAAATTACCTGCCATCAAATGTAATTATATGTGGGTCAGTAAATGAATAGCAGTAAGCAGTTGGGACATCCTTTACTCTAATCTTAAAAGCAAAGATATTTTTGGTAAATATTACCATTAATTATTATTTAATGATATACAATAAATTGCTTAGCAATCTCAATAAATACTCAAATATTATCAGTTACTAAGAAGTGAATCTTTTAAAAAGCTAAAATAATTTATCAAATAATTTTTAAATGAAAAGTTTATAGGAAATAGTGATAAAATATATCCATTTTTTAAAGCTTAAATTACAGAGCCATTTGTATATCTTGTCAACCTGGACGCTGTCTGGAGCATAGCTGTTCCATAGGAAGTCCTCATTGGCTATGGGCTGCACTACAATGTCTGTGACTCTGTCCCCATCTCGAGAAAAATCCGCCACTGCGGTGTAGTGAACCACAGTGAGGCTGCAGGTGCCATTTGCACAGGATGACATCTGGCGAAGGTCCACGTGACAAGAAGAGAGCACCAAATTTAAGCCTAGGTGTCCTTCGCCTGTTTTAATGAAAATAAAATGTTGAAAAATTTCCTAAGGGAATATACTAATCAATGTGAAACACTGAATTAAAAAGTTATTCTTAAATCATTTTCTCTTTCTTAAAATATATGGTTGAGCAGGGCACAGTGGATTATGCCTGTAATCCCAGAACTTTGGTAAGTTGATGTGAGAGGATTGTTTGAGACCAGGAATTCAAAACCAATGTGAGTAATGTAGAGGGACCTTGTCGCTGCAAAAAGTAAAATGTTAGCTAAATGTGGTGGCAGTCCCAGTTATTTGAGAGGCTGAGACAGGAGGATTGCTTGAATATAGGAATTTGAAATTATAGGTAGCTATGATCATACCCCTGCACTCCAACTTGGGCAACAGAGCAAGACTCTATCTCAAAAAACAATATGTAGAATATGATTACATTTTTTGTCTAAATTAAACCACAACTATTGAATCTACCTGATTTTTTACAAAAAATTAATTAGCTTCAATATACACATATGTACATATATACATATTATTATTTTCATAAGATTACAAATCCACATGTATCGGAATAACTTTCAAAAGCAATGAATAAAATCCTTGTTTTTGTTTAAAAAAATATATATATATATTTCTAGCACTAAGAAACATAATGTTTTTGTGGGGGAAGGCTAACAATTGTGCGTTGGGCCCAGATACTTCTGCAATATTTCTAATGGCATGTATTGATGTCCCATCATTGCTGAATAATTTGGCAATGGCTTTAAAGAGTAGAAAAAGAAAAGGAAATGAAGGTGATCTCAGTAATAAACTGCCTCCTTTCACCACTCAAATGTCCCAATATATTCAGAACCTTGAGATACTTCTCATCTATAGAATAAATAATAAGAAAAATAATTTGGTAATGAAATGATAACAAAGAAGAAGAAAACTTAAGAATTTGTATAACTAAATAAAACAAACAAATTCCCCTCAAAACTAGCCACAAAGGAAGAATGCCTTCATATCTAATTGATGATTGCAAAGTCCTTCCAAAAACCAAAGAAAAAGAAAGATGTTACTATAAATTTTCTATCTTCTTTTCTCCTACACAGATTTTTAGATACAAAATTACATTGGTCAGATATAGCTACACTGCATCAGATTTAAAATTATTACTATTATTATTATTATTTTGTAGTTTTGGCCAGGGCTAGGTTTGAAACCGCCACCTCTGGCATATGGGGCCGGTGCCCTACTCCTTTGAGCCATAGGCACCGCCCAGATTTAAAATTATTGAAAGAAGTATTTATGCATTTTTTTCCAGAAAGATATACTTTTCCTATGCACATAGAAAATAACAAACTCTTAACCAGCTCCCTAAGGTGATTGTTTCTGGCTCAGATATAGCCAACAACATCATTTTCCCAAGTCTATGGTATGAGGGCCAAATGTTGTTCTCTTTAAGTCTATCAATAAGCAGCATAGTCTGTATAAAAATACCCCAACTTGTTTTTTATGAAAGTAGAGATTTAATGGAAATGTGAGAGTGGTCCAGAAAGTATCCAGCCATTTAATATACAAAATAGTATTAACAATGGCTGGATACTTTCCAGACAGCCCTTATATACTTAAAGAAGGCAAGATGGAGAATACACAAAATGTAATCCAATTTTTTTCTCTAGAAAAAAAGGAAACAATTTTTAACTGACAGAGAATAAAAACACACAAACTCTTAAAATGTGGGCATATAGGAGGACTGACAATCAAGTTCACAAACTCATCCTAGGAAAAAGTGCTACATTCCTCATGACTGGGTATCACTATGGCTACCAGATGGCCAAGGGGAGGAGTTTGAAAATGACAGTAATAATATTCAGCAATGAGGGATGTAGCACTTTTCTAGGATGAGTTTGTGGACTTCATTGTCTGGCCTCATATTAGGCTATTTTTATATCATTATATAAATGCTTGGCTTACTGAAAGATTTGAAAACACGCAAACACATTTTAAAGTATTCTTGTAACTGAAGGAAATCTTCCCTGCACCATTCTGAAAAATATCAGTGACAGCATCCTTTTCCTCTTCTCCCCATCAACCGTAACTATAGTAATATTTGCATAACACTCTTTTCAGAGGTAGCTTAAGGGAAAATTGTGTTAAATAGACTGAGGGAGAGTGTGTAATTTCATTTCATATTTCTGGGCTTTAATTCAAAATATAATGTTGCTGATAGAGCTACTGAAGTCGGTTTATCATGAAGTATCTTATGATGACCTTTCCATTTCCTTATTTAATTCTTTTGGGGGATGCATCATTCATTAAGACTCTCTCCTTGCCTTTTTTCTTTCTTTTTGTTTTTTTTGAGACAGAGCCTCAAGCTGTCATCCTGGATAGAGTGCTGTGGCATCACACACAGCTCACAGCAACCTCCAATTCCGCCTCCCAACTACAGGCGCCCGCCACAACGCCCGGCCATTTTTTGGTTGCAGCTGGCATTGTTGTTTGACGGGTCCAGGCTGGATTCGAACTTGCCAGCTCAGGTGTATATGGCTGGCGTCTTAGCCTGCTGAGCCACAGGCGCCGAGCCATTCTTTCTTTTTTTTTTAGAAAGTGTCTTATTTTGTCAGCCAGACTAGAGGACCACGATGTCAGCCTACTTCACAGCAACTTCAAACTCCTGAATTCAAGCAATGCTCCTCAGCCTCCCAAGTAGTCGGGACTACAGATGCCTGCCACAATGCCTGGCTAATTTTTCTCTTTTTTAGTAAAGGTAGGGTCTTGCTCTTGCTCAGGTTGGTCTCAGAACTCCTGCCCTCAGGGATCCTCAGGCCTTGGCCTTCCAGGATTACAGGTGAGAGCCACTGTGCCCAGCCTCTCCTGGATTTCTTATCCTCTGTTTCTCTGATTTAGTTAGGTATAATAAAGACATAAAGACCTAGGTACCTTGTGTTTGGTATAATTACTAAACAAAATGTCATTTTTTGTAGTGAAAAGGTATGTGGTATGTGAGCAGAATTATAAACTCTCTTAAAGAGAGTATGTTAAATTGCTTATCTCTTATCAGCTTTGATCTTTACATCAGGGGCTTTGGAGTAAAAACAAAACTCATCAACCTAATCACTGTTTGCATGGTTCATCTTCTCATGTTCTATCTTGTTCCATGGGAGAATTTCTGCTCTCTCTGTAAGACCTATGAGAATGATACATATGTGGCCATGCATTAGGACATCTGTATAATTAATAATTCACATGGAAGAATTTTAAGACAAATTCTTAAACTTGGATTAGGGAGACAAGTGTGATGAATGCATTATGAAATCTGTGTTTCAAAAGTTTGAAATGTTAGGGTAGCTAATTACAACTCCCTCACTGGAGATGATTTGGAAAATCATAAAGAGAAGTTTGCCCCTCAATCTCTGATAACCCAGCAAGGAAAAATATAAATGGTAGGATGACAAAAAAATAGGACAAAGATGATAATGAAGAGGAGATTGTTCCTTTTTTCTTTTTTCTTTTTTAAGAACAAATGTGAATTTCTTTAGAAAACATGAATTTGGCCCACTATATAGGATTTAGCTATATTTGATGTAAACATGTAACATAATTAATTATATGAATACACTGCAAGGACTTTTTCTAGAGGAAAAATAAGTATTAGTTATTGTTTGAAATCTAATATTTAATTAAATGAATTTGGTATATTACCTTTATCAACAGTTTTCAGTTTTAACAAGATTTTGCATTCTTGATCAAACTCACTAAATTCAGGACAAACAATAGGAACTGTGCTCTCTATCCTTAACTGGTATTCTTTCCCATCTTCTGATATAGTGCTCAATTCAGGTTGCAGCTGGTATAAGAAAATATGTAGAGAAGTTATGTTAAAATAGAATTTATTTCTCAGGCATATTTTTGAATAAGCATTTTCTCAACAGTTCAACTTTTGCTAAAGGAGCTGGTAACAAGTACTAGAATTTTTTTATATTTTATTTTACTATATTTTGTTTTATTTTTTATTTTATTTCAGAAATGGAGTCTTGCTCTATTGCCCAGGATGGAGTGCAGTGGCCTGATCATAGCTCACTGCACCTTGAACTCCGGAGGTCAAGGGATCCTCCTGCCTCAGCCTCCTGAGTATCTGGGACTCTGGTGTGCATCGCTATGTCCAGCCATGAGCACTGGCAGTTTTTTAACTAAATAAGACCAATTAAAACCACCTCCAGGCAGAGCACAGAGAAGCACGTGGAGCTGATGTGCTGCTCTGAGGTTAGACCCAGTCTGGCTCCCTACATGTGCTGCCTTTGTTATCCTGGTTCTGTGATGGCACTGGAGGCTGGAGAAGAAAGAATGATTCCCATTTTCTTCTAAGAATTTGGTTGTTCTTACAAATTAATATACATCAGCTTAATTAGAAATTTACATATTTTAATCAAATTATTGTCATACGAAATATCTCAGCTTATTTCTCAGCTTCTGAGCAAAGGCAGCAACGTGGGACTGGCCCTATTCCAAAGCCATCCTTTTCTGAGGCAGAGATATTTGTGTGCAGCCTCAAGTCTTTGGCTGCCTCTCAGACAGGTGTTTCTTAGTACTGCGTATTCTCCCTGTGAGCCTAGATAGAAATAGTATGCGGGGGCTAAACATTGGCTATTGACATAGTTTGCTGAGTGGTTACCAACGTACAGTAAAAGGTCCCCGTGTTCCCATGGCTTTTGACCTGTGCTTCCCCCACACTGTGCTTGTGCTATTCTGATCACGTGTTCACTCTTCTTACTCCTTCCCTGTTCACTATGGTACATACATGGACTTTATTAAGGACCAAGGTTTATCCTGGTTCCGTGTCCCATTCTCACAATCTGTTAATGATCCCATCTCATCTCTTAACTAGGAAAGATGCAGGTCAAACTCCAATCCGTGGGTGAGACCTCCCCGCTGCACAGTGCTGGTCTGCCTGGACCTCGTGATAGTCCCCCATCTTCTTCCACCACTCCTGGGTTTCCTGTCACCTTTGCTCATTTGCTGGAACAGATCATTGATTCTTGAATCCCAGTGCTGCAAGCAGCAACAAAATGCACTGCCTTGTTTAGCTTGTTCAATCATTGCAGTCTATAAAACTCAGGCTTCTCGTATGTGTACACCATGGAGTACCGCTTAGCCATAAAAAGAATTTATATATTTTGCAACAATTTGGATGGAATTGGAGGCCATTATCTCAAGAATGGAAAAACAACACATGTACTGTCTAACAATTTGGAACAAACTGATGGGCATGCATGGGCACAGAAAGAAGCAAACATAATTTGAAATCAAGAATACAGAAAACTACCGAACAGGTATTATGGACACTATGCAAGTGACAAGGGCACTTATAACTCTGACCAAAGTATTGAAAAAGCTATGTACATAACAAAAATATTTCTACTCCCTTAATATTTTGAAATTAAAAACAAAAAAATCCTCAAAACTGTAAGTCATTTCTGCTCCACTTAGAAGGTCTTCTACTTTGCCTGCTACCTGCTTTGTAAAATCCATTCTAACTAAATATCAACATGTTAATTTTTAGTAACATGGTGGAATAAAGTGCAAGAAGAGAGTTTTTGTTTTATTCCAATAAAGAAATGCAAGTATGTCCCCAATTTCTGTTCATTAACAGAGATCCTCAAACTTTGTTGTGCATTAGAATTATTGAGATTATTCCTTAAAAATAGCAACTCCTGGGACTCAACATTCTGAGTTAGTATGTGATGAAGCCTGTGATGGGAAACACAATTTCAGAGGAATTACCTTTCTGATTCATTACCTTAATGCCTGCAAAAAATTCTTGACTTTCGATGGCTAAACTTTTTATGTGTGGTTTCTCCAAGAAAAAGACAGAAGCACTACAGAATATCTGTGAATACAGTTAACAAATAATAATTTAGTAATAAAATTTCAGAGAAAATATGTGTAAATTATCATCTTTCAATTCTTAATTTTAATTCTTAATAGTGCATGAGAAAATGAAAGCACTAAATAAATTAAAAACTTGCTTAAAATTTGAGAAAAATTCTATCATTATAAAATATTACTCAAATTTAAACATAAATTATAGTAGGATTCATAGTCAAGACATAGTTAAAAGTGGATAAAATGATCATCATTAAAAAATTAAAGTTTTTTTCTAGAAATAAGTTCTTCCTTTTAAAATAAGAATAAAGTATATCTTTACAAGGATTCATCAATGATAGTCTGCAAATTGCTAAAATCAGGTATGCATAGAGAGTCATTAAGATTACTGATTCATCTAGTTCATTAGAATTAACACAATTGCCAAGGGGAAAAAACAAGAAAAACATTAATGTTTTATATCATGGGACAAATCTACTTTTAGGATATAATAAAAAAGGTATGTTTGAAAATCAATACATTCATGACAAGAATAGAAAATCCAAATGTTTTTGAACATACCCTATCTCCAAGTCTGAGATTTATGCCATCAAGTTCTAATAGAGAGAATGCCTCAACTGTGGTCTCTTGTTTCAGTTCCTCTTTGATTTCCTGAGAAGAAAGCCTAGACCAAGCTATGATAAATCCCACTGAGGTGTTTGTAGGGGAAACTTCAAAACTACACCTACAGAAAAGCCTGGACTCAATCAGCTCCACCGTGACCTCTGGCCTTCCTGGAGGTGGAGGTGGCAAGGAGGCAGACAGCTGACCTGATGGGAGAAAATGCATAATTTTTTACTGGGAATCTTAAAGAATGGAGAATGGCTTATGAAAAAAACACTCAAAGACTATAGCTCCAGGATTTATCCTAAGAAAAAGCAAAAGAAAAATGATTATTTCTAGCAATCAAAAAAAAATAATAATAACACATCACATGGTGACCCATAATCGCACAAGTATTGACAGCCAAGCAACTTGTCAGCTCAGCAAGGGTATATTAAAGCACATTGTATACCAGCCTTTGAAAATAAAGGTAATTTACATTTTTAAGCAATTATCCTTTCAAAAGATGGAAGAAACAAATAAAACTAAAGTTTAGTAAATTGTATTTTTTGTTATAAAGAAAAATAGTCACAACTGTAAAAGCAAATGACCTTCTGTTTTCTGCTTCTAATTTTATCAGACAGCTAAAGTAATCACTTCTCAGGGCAGAAGAAGCTATTCACTGCAGAGATAACAAAGTCTTAGTGAAATACATCAAATGTTAAAAAGCAGTCTTATTCTTTTCATTTTTCTGAGGTCAAAAAACTTTGAAGTTTTCTCTAGGAACTCACAGAAAGATTTTAAAGTTCTTAATTCAGATCATTTGCAAAATTAAATCTGGGGAGCGGGAAGGTTTCTAAGTAAGTTTTTGTTTTGTTTTGGAAAAAAGAAAAATATTTTAGTAACAAATTTTAAAAACAAAAATTTCAATTTTCTAAAATGTACAATGTTTTATTATACACAGATTAATTTTTTGACAATCAAAGAAACTTCAGCATTTCAGCCCTATCATGTAGATTTTTAAAAATTTCTAAGACCTTAACTTAAGATCCCTTCTGTAGGAAAAATATATGTTCAGGTATTTTATTTTATTTTTCAAATTATTCAGGGGTTATAAGTGTTTGACATCACATGGATTGCTTTTATAATGCCTGAGTCCCAGATATGGGTGTGCCTGTCACCCAGATAGTGTTCATGGACCCATTAGATAGGATTTTCCCCTCCCTTTTTTCCTCCCCACCCCGCCTTGATTTGCACTGAATTTTACTTCCCTCCATGCACATGTGTGCTCATCAGTTAGTTCCAATGTAATGTGAGTGCATGTCATGTATTTTTTTTCCATTCCTGAGATACTTCATTTAGGATAATGTCTCCAGTTCCATTCAGACTCATCACAAAAGGTATTAATTCATCTTTTTTATGGCTGAGTGTTACTCCATGGTACATCACTTTGTCAATTCAAACATTACTTGGCTATTCTCATACAGGGCATGGATTTTCTTTATGACGTATATATATTTTAGCAACATCACTTGACTAAATAATAAATTTCAGCTACTTAATACTATTCAGAATGGGAAAATTAATTAGGAAAATACTGCTGTACAATTGCGGTAGCAACAATTGAATTTAAAAATCATGGGTTAAGGTCAACAGAAAAAGGTTCATAGTAAAACAGAATGCATAAAAAAGATTGATTAATACCCTTTGGGACAATCTGGAGGGAATTTATTCATATTTTTTATTTTATTATGAATATTAAAGAAGGGGCCTGAAAAATCCATTTGCAATTAGAATAGGGCATGAAAAAAATCAACTCAGAGCGACTTATTTTAAAGATTATTATTAAAAGTTTTTGAAAAGACAAAGCATTATTTTAGACATGGTAGCTGACCAATTCTGATTTGCTTTATGACAATATAGTTTATTTCACCATATAAAACTTTAATTAATTATTTTAATTGCATGTCAATAGTTTCTCTTTCATTTTATAATATCAGATTTAGCTAACAGGCCTCATGAAAAGGCCAGTGTTTCAATAAATAGTTTTAATTTCTCTGAGTCTTATAGGTAGATGACATACATTTTATCACTTAGACTATTTATTTTGAATTATTTAAGGGAGTTTTCTTAATATTTAAAGTTAAAGTAAAGCATAAAAAAGGTAGAAAACAAAATAGACACGGTGAAAGGAAGATAAAACTTTAACCACCTTAATATTCTTGATGTTCATCTTTCAAGACTTACTTGGTACAAGTAACACCTTTTAAAGGTGTTTGCAAAATATTTTGTCATTATTTATATATCATACGTATTGAATCAATCAGAAGTTATGGGTATTTGCACTTCTTTTTCTTCCACATTAGAAAAATTAGTAAATATGTAGTAACTATTATTCTTGTATCCTTCCTTAGATACTTCTTTAAGACAGATTTTTTAAAGCAGAATTGCCAGGTGAAAATAAAAGTAGACTTTTAAGAATGCTGATATAAACTGCTAGATTTTCTCATGAAAGATTCTGCCAATATACGTGGTACACACATACTAACTCTCTGTACCTCTGCCAACTCCAGCACTAGTTCTTAAAGACAATAAATTTGTTTTTATTTTTGATATCAACAAGACTATGTCTATGTCAATATTAATATACTTCAATAACTAAAACCACAGAACATAAATACCTGTTGAAATTCCTAGTTAATGAACACATAATTTTTTCTTTCTTTTTTTTTTTTTAGAGACAGACTTTCACTTTATTGCCCTGGGTAGAGTGCTGAGGAGTCGCAGCTCACAGCAACCTCCAACTCCCGGGCTTAGGCAATTCTCTTGCCTGAGCTTCCCGAGTACCTGGGACTACAGGCGCTCGCCACAATGCCTGGCTATTTTTTGTTCTTGTTGCAATGTGGCCAGGGCCCAGGTTTGAACCCGCCACCCTTGGTACACAGGGCCAAGTGCCCTACTCACTGAGCCACAGATGCAGCTCCAAACACATAATTTAGAAATAAAATGTACTACTTACGGACACAGTCCCCTCCCATTTCAATTTCATCTGGGCCACATGGGTATAATTTTACATCAGGAATAGCTGCAAAAGGTAAGCATTGTATGTATATTCCAATGGACATCAAGGTATAAGTCTACATATAGCAAAGATGACAATTCCTTGGAGAAGTACAGAATAAGACTTTTCTTCATTGTTTTTATTTCTTTTTATAAAACACTTTTTCTCTTTTAGAGATGAGATAAAATGGAGATGACAAAGGATTATATTTCAAAATACTCTTAGCTTTCTTATCTTGTTTTCTAGATTTCAATCTGCAATACTAAATAATAAAACACATTGACAATATCAAATGCTGCCAAGAGTATGGGGCAACAAGAACTCTCATTCATTGCTGGCAGGAATGCAAAATGGTGCAACCACTTTGGAACACAGTTTGGTAGCCTTTTTAATAAAACTAAACATACTCTCACCATTTATAACAGAATTCATGCTCCTTTGTACTTACTTAAAGGAGTTTAAAACTTATTTCTTTTAGTTTTAGAGTAGTACTGGCCCCACGGAAGTTTAGCAATAGTCTCTTCTTTCTATTGTTCCATAATAGAATTTAAGGTTGTTTAAGTTAAGGTTAAGAATAGTTATTGGTGTAAACTTTGTATTATATCCTCCTTAAATGTTTGTATTATATCCTAAATATATATCTTAAATGTTTGTATTATATTCTCCTTAAATGTTTGAAAACCTGCAGTTTTCTTTGTGAGTTGGATTTATAGATACAAGGCCAATGAGTGCTCCTTAGTTGTCTGTATTTAAAGAAGTTTATCTATTTCATTAAGTTGTCCAATGTATTGGCATAGAATTGTCAATAACAATTTTTTTTGTTGTTGTAATATCTGTAAAATCCATAGTTGTATCATGACATTGGTAATTGTCTTGATATTGGTAATTCATCTTATCTTTTTTTTCTTTATTGATCACAGTGGCTAGAGAATTATTTATTACACTAAATTTCTCAAAGAACAAGTTTTTTATTTTATCAATTTTTCTCTGTTATTTTTGCATATTCTATTTCATTGATTTCTATTTTCATAATTCCTTTTTTTTGAGACGAAGTCTATTTTGTCGCCCTCGTAGTGTCATAGCTCCCAGCAACCTTAAATTCTTGGGCCTTAGCGATTGTCTTGCCTCAGCCTCCGGAGTAATTGTGCGGGCCACAACACCCAGCTATTTTTAGAGACAGGGTCTCACTCTGACTCAGGCTAGTCTGGAACTGAGGCAATCCACCTGCCTTGGCCTCCCAAGTGCTGGGATTCCAGGCGTGAGCCTCCACGACTCCTCCTTGACTCTTCCTTTCATTTACTTACTTTGAATCTCATTTGTGCTTCTTTCTCTAGTCTCTAAAGATACAAACTGAGAGTTTTTAATTTTTAGCCTTTCCTGTTTTACAATATAGATGCTTAGTGGGTTTTAATTTTCATCAATTTCAATTTTTATCTAATATTCTAATTTCCTTAATTCAGGGACCAGAATGTGGTTTTCATGGTATGTTTAATATGCGCTTGTCTGAAGGGTCTATGCCAGTGGTTCTCAACCTTTCTAATACCACTACAGCAACGAAAATGATTTTATGGTTGGGGGTCACCACAACAGGAAGAACTGTATTAAAGTGTCATAGCATTAGGAAGGTTGAGAACCACTGGTCTACGCTGTTATTGTTTTGTGGTGTCTTCTGTACACATATCATTTAGATCAAGTTGATTGGCAGAGGCTTCTAGAATCCACTTTTGCTGTTCGTGTTTCTACATATTCAATCAATTATTGACAAATGTTGATCTCCAATTGTAAATGTAGATGTGTTTACTTTTCATTACAGCACTATCAACTTTACTGTATTCTGAGTCTATGATAAGTGCATAAACATTTAGAAGTACTATGTTCTCTCATTGAACATTTTATCATTAATAAATGATCCTTGTTTTTCCTGGTAATATTCTTTGCTTTCTAGTCTACTTAGTTTAATAGTAATATAGCCACTTAATGTATTTTGTATTTAGTGTTATTTTGTCCTTACACTTTTTACTCATTTTTCCTTATATTTGAAGTGGGCTTTTCCTAGAAATCCTATAGTTGACTCTTGCTTTTTAATTCTATTGGACAATTTTTACCTTTCAATTGGGGTGTTTATTACATATATGTTAATTTGTTCATATGATTGATTATGTTTAAATCTACCATGTTGCTTTCTGTTTTCTATTTGCCTTAGCAGTGATTTGTTCAATTTTCATCTTTTCCTGCATTTAAAAAAATTGAGTATATTTTATGATTCCATTTTATGTCCCTTTCAGGCTGATTAACTATGTTTCATTTTATTTTAATGGGTATTTTCGGGGTTATAAAATACATCCTTAACTTTTAATAACCTATTCTGAATGGTCATACTGCCACTTTACATGTACTTACCGTAAGGACCCAAGTAAACGGCTAAATATATACACAGAAAATGTAAAAAGGTGTATATTTTCACTAATGCTTCTTAAGAAATAACATTACCTATACAAATATATATATTTGTTATAACGGCTTTGATTCCAAGTATGATCATGAATTAATATTTATTTTCTTAGGGCCTTACAAGATCTCTAAGATTACATAAATTGTATAAATGTAAAAAATGCATACACATTTTGAGAAAGGAATAAACTGTACTAAAATTGTAACTCTTAATATATAGCAATAACAAAAGATGAATACAAGTCATGTGCAAGTCACATTTGACTTCTGTAACTACAAGAGGTGCTCAAAGTATGTACAAAATCCAATATATAATACATAGGTACCATCTCATAATGTGTTGGCACATTACATGTTTTGGCACCTCTGGTATATGAACTTAAAATAAAAAAATCTTCAAGAGAATATATTGTTAAAGTGAAATTTCATTCTCTAATTTTTGAAGCTGGTGATTTTTAAAGTAAATAAAATGACTTCTAGTCAGATAAGATATCTTGGATAGAGGCAGCAATACGCGTAAGTAAAAACAGCGTTTGATAGACAGCCTTTGAAGATAGAGAGACAAGCTTGAAAATTCTTCTAAAATAGTGTGAGATGGCTTTTTCCAAATAAGCGCCTTAAAAGGAAGTAAGTGTCAGTTAGCAAAGCCTTCTTTCGCCTTTTGAGCTTTCTTTTTTATCCTGTCCAAAGTGCAGATAAAAAGGCTAAACCTGGATCTTCATCCTGTCAACATGAAGGACTAGATTAGCCAATCAGAGACTTCAACCTGACATTGTAAAGTGGCCAAATCACCATCAGCAGTGAACATCTGCTCCAGATACTCATAAGCAAGACAAAGAAACTCTTAGGCAGATTAAGCAACTTTCATTTTTGTTTGCTACCTATGCAGTCTAATTCAAGCTCTAAGTGGTATTATAAGGCAAGTTTTTATTGGCAAATCAGGGAATAAGTCTGCTCAGGAACTCATACATTAAGAATAAAAAGTAACAATTCTCTCCCAGAAATTCCCTATCCCTAATTATTTGGAGGACTTGAATGTAAAGACTAAAAGAAGTAATTTTGAATATTCAAAATTGAGAAAATAAGTGGGTATAATAACATTAACAAAGCAGGAAATATACTTTAAATTCTGAAGGTGTGGCATAAAATGCAAATCTGAAATATTATTTTTAAAATGCAGTATAAACACCTTTTGGGGGCAAGACACGATTGTAAGAGGGTCTTTTCCTAAAAAATGCAATCAGTATAACCTGGTTTCTTAGACCCTCAATGAATCCCCAACAATAAATTAAAAAAAAAAAATTCAGTATAAAGAGTAACATTTCTGTTTGTGATTATTTGCGTGTTATATGATTTTCAGGTGTGAAAGTTTTGTTTTCATTTTTAATAGTTGCCAATTTTCTTAAACTAATGTAGATGAATTACTGTTTTTTCCATGAAACATAAAATTTTACACAAATATTTGGTAGTAATACAGGAAGTTTTGCAAAAATTAACTATTTTTTTAGATGATAAGAGTACTGAAAAATATATGTTTTAAATTTTTTCACAATCTCTCATTTTGGCGACCTAATGAGGATGAGGAATCTCTCCAGATTTTCTCCTTCCTAATGAACACGCTATCTCTACTAAACGGAACAGATGCTGCCCTTCCTTATGCAACAGACTGCTTTCAGCCAGTTTTAGCTGGACAGCAGCTGTGTAAGAACCGAAAGATTTACCAGCTTGCTCCCCAGGGCAATTCTCTAATGCTTCTCTTTCATTGCACAGAAAGCAAAATGCAGAGCACTCTAAAGGATCAAAAGATTGGGCCTGGGTGCCCTTCCCTACTCCTGTCTTATAAGGCACACACTCTGCTCTCTGAGACCCAGTATTCCTGTCCCGGACTCACTCTTGTGAAAGGCAACACACTCTTACTGCCTTAGGGCCTGTCACCTGCTGCTGCTGTTTCTGATTTGCCTCACTCTTTGACCAAGGACTGCTTACCTCCCAGCTCTCTGCATCAATGAGTCCCCTTTTTAAAATTCGGATTGATATGAGGGTAAAAATTATTAGATTCCATTGTTTGCGTTTCTTTCCTTTTCTTTTTTTTTTAAGTTTTATATATTTTATCTTTTTCATTCTTTTTGGGTTTTTTTGTTTTTTTTTGAGACAGAGCCTCAAGCTGTCACCCTGGACAGAGTGCTGTGGCATAACAGCTCAGAGCAACCTCCAATTCCTGGGTCAAACGAGTCTCCTGCCTCTGCCCCCCAAGTAGCTGGGACTACAGGCGCCCACCACAATGCCCCACCATTTTTTGGTTGCAGCTGCCATTGTTGTTTGGCTGGCCTGGGCTGGATTCGAACCCGCCAGCTCAGGTGCCTTAGCCGCTTGAGCCACAGGCACCTTAGCTGCTTGAGCCACAGGTGCTGAGCCCATTTTTTGTGTTTCTAAGATAAAGTTCAAGTTGTACTTGAGCCCTTCATCAGGGTTGTGCGGATGTGTCCATTAGGTGAGAGCTTACCCATGTTTCTCCCACTCCCCCTTCTTTTTCCTTCCTTTCCACTTTAATATACTGGTGTCTTTCTCTCCTGTGGGTATGTAGTTGTTTTTCTATTGGTCAATTTTGTCAGAGAGGATAAAAGATGGACATAAACTTATGAAGTGTATTTATTTGAACAAATATTTACTAGCAATATTCCACAAATACAATAATCCACTAATTATTTCACACATGTGTAATGCTGGAAGCATTCCTTTTTTCCAGCCAGCATGGCAAGTCCTTATAGAGTGATGAACAAAATAAATGTGATTCCTACCCTTGTGGCACAGAATTTTCATACAGATGTAAATTGCAATTAATGGTATGAATAAAAACACTTTAAAAATGCTGTAGAAAGGAATACTGGAGGTGAGAGGAGGATGTCATTTATGAGTTGTCATAAGTTTATATCCATCTTAGTAAACAATTTTGTATCATTTCTTTCTTATAGATAGAACTACTGCCTTGAAATGAATGATAAAGTAAATTTTATTTTTCATAAATGTGGCATATATTACAAAAACAATGAAATAATAACGTAATAGGTTGAGAACATTATCTTTTACTCTCTGTTGTCATGTAAACAATGATGTCTTATTTACTTAGCAATTTTGGCAATGATGATACATTTGCATCACCTTTAGAAGTCATTTGGAAATATTATGGGATCTTTGTCATTGTTAAGAAAAAAAGAATATGTTGCAAACACCCCAAAATATTAAAATTGCAAATTTTATTAAAATTGCAAAGCAAATAGACAACCTACCCAATGGGAAAGGATATTTGCACATCTTGAATCTGACAAAAGTTTAATATCTAGGATCTATACAGAACTTCAATTAATCTACAAGAAAAAAACCAACAATTCTATACATCAATGGGGGAAAGAGATGAATAGATTTTTCTCTAAAGACGACAGACAAATGGCCAGTAAACACTTGAAAAAATGCTCACCATCCTTAATTATTAGAGAAATGCAAATTAAAACCACCCTGAGATACCATCTAACTCCAGTGAGAATGGCCTATATCACAAAATCTCATAATTGGAGATGCTGGCCTGGATGTGGGGAGAAAGGAACACTTTTACACTGGTGGTGGGACTGCAAACTAATACAACCTTTTTGGAAGGAAGTATGGAGAAAGCTCAAAGAACTCAACCTAGACCTCCCGTTGGATCCTGCAATCCCATTGCTGGGCATCTATCCAGAAGAAAAAAAAAAAACGTTTATTATAAGGACATTTGTACGAGGTTGTTTATTGCTGCCCAATTTACAATTGCTAAAGTGTGGAAACAGCCTAAATGTCCTTCAACCCAGGATTGGAATGGTAAGCTATGCTATATGTATACAATGGAATATTACTGAGCCATCAAAAACAATGGCGACTTTGCAGTGTTTGTAGTAACTTGGATGGAGGTGGACCATATTATTCTTAGTGAAACATCACAGGAATGGAGAAGCATGAATCCTATGTATTCAACTTTGATTTGAGGACAATTAATGACAATCAATGACACAGTGGGACATGGGGGAAGGAGAGAGCAGACAGAGAAGGAGGGAGGGGG
>CAUYON010144107.1:0-27355 GCA_963573935.1 Arctocebus calabarensis
CAATTATTAGCAAGAAAAGAACAAGCAACCCCATCTCAGGGTGGGCAAGTGACCTGAAGAGAAACTTCTCTGAAAAAGACAGACACACGGCCTACAGACAAGAAAAACTGCTGATCATCCTTAATCATGAGAGAAATGCAAATCAAAACTACTTTGAGACATCCTCTAATTCCAGTAAGATTATCCCACATCACAAAATGTGAAAACCATAGATGTTGGTGTGGATGTGGAGAAAAGGGAACACTTTTACACTGCTGGTGGGAATGCAAACTAATACGTTCCTTTGGAAAGATGTTTGGAGAACACTTAGGGATCTAAAAATAGATCTGCCATTTGATCCTACAATTCCTCTATTAGGTATATATCCATAAGACCAAAAATCACATTATAACAAAGATATTTGTACCAGAATGTTTATTGCAGCCCAATTCATAATTGCTAAGTCATGGAAGAAGCCCCAGTGCCCATTGATCCATGAATGGATTAATAAATTATGGTATATGTACATCATGGAATATTATTCAGCCTTAAAGAAAGATGGAGACTTTACCTCTTTCATGTTTACATGGATAGAGCTGGAACATATTCTTCTAAACAAAGTATCCCAAGAATGGAAGAAAGAGTATCCAATGTATTCAGCCCTACTATGAAACTAATTTATAGTTTTCAGATGAAGGCTATAACCCAATTATAGCACAAGAATATGAGGAAAGGGGCAAGGGAGGGGAGGGGTGGGGGGAGGATGGGTAGAAAGATGGTTATTGGTGGGACCACACCTACGGTGCATCTTAGAAGGGTACAGGTGAAACTTACTAAATGCAGACTATAAAGGTCTTAACACAATAAGAAAATGCCATGAAGGCTATGTTAACCAGTTTGATGAAAATATTTCAGATTGTAAATGAAACCAGCACATTGTACCCCATGATTGCATTAATGTACACAGCTATGATTTAAAAAGACACCTGCACACAATTGCAAAGATGTGGAATAAATCCAAGTGCCCATCATTACATGAACGGATTAATAAAATGTGGTATATGTAAAAAAAAAAAATCTGCTTTTGGCCAACTGGCCTCGTGCGCTTGAGCCTGGCACGCTGCTGTTCCTGACTTACCCACCCAGCTCCCTTCCGCTTGTGGCTCGAGTGCGCGGTGGCCCGGGCTGCCTATGTAGGCCGGAGTGGGCTGGGGCGGCTTCCCCTTCCCTCGCGTGCTCTCCGCCCTCCGCCGGCACACACGCCCATCTTTGTCCAGCGCCCCTGGCCTGCCCTGGGGTGCCTCACGGCTTCAAATTCACCCACGTATGGTGAAGGCGTCGTCGTGGCCCCAGGGCGGCCCCGGGGACAGTATTTAGAAAGAAAAGGCTGTCAGCAAGGAAGGTTTGGGGGACAGTAAAATGGTTCAATGTAAGAAACGGATATGGTTTCATCAACAGGAATGACACCAAGGAAGATGTGCTTGTACTCCAGACTGCCACAAAGAAGAATAAGCCCAGGAAGCCCCTGAGCAGTGTAGGAGATGGCGAGACTGTGGAGTCTGATGTTGTTGAAGGAGAAAAGGGTGCGGAGGCAGCAGTTACAGGACCTGGTGGAATTCCAGTTCAAGGCAGTAAAACGCCGCAGACCGTAACCCTTATAGGCGCTATCCACGTCGCAGGGGTCCTCCACGCAATTACCAGAATAGTGAGGGGTGGGGGGAAGAGAGAGGGACCGGAGAGCGCTCCCGAAGGCCAGGCCCAACAACGCCGGCCCTTCCGCAGGCGAAGGGTCCCACCTTCCTACATGCGGGGACCCTACGGGCGTCCACCACAGTGTTCCAACCCTCCCGTGCAGGGAGAAGCGACGAGGGTGCTGACAACCGGGGTGCAGGAGAACAAGGTGGACCAGTAAGACTGAATATGCATCGGGGTTATAGAGCACGATTCCGCAGGGGCCCTCGCCGAAGACAGCCCAGAGAGGATGGCGATGAAGAAGACAAGGAGAATCAAGGAGATGAGACCCAAGGTCAGCAGCCGCCTCAACGTCGGTACTGTAGCAACTTCAATTACCGACAGACGCCCAGAAAACCCTAAACCACAAGATGGCAAAGAGACAAAAGCAGCCGACCCACCAGCTGAGACTTCCTCCGCTCCCGAGGCTGAGCAGGGCCGGGCTGAGTAAACGCCGGCTCACCATCTCTACCCTCATTCGGTTTAGTCATCCAACAAGAAGAAACGAATATGAAAGTCCAGCAATAAGAAATGAACACAAGATTGGAGCTGAAGACCTTGAGTGCTTGCTTTCTGCCTGTTGACCAGATAACTAGAACTATCTGCATTATCTATGCAGCATGGGGTTTTTATTATTTTTACCCAAAGAAGTCTTCTTTTTGGTAATAACAAGTGTGTTTGGTTTTTTTTTAAAGCCTGGTTTTTCTCAATACGCCTTTAAAGGTTTTTAAATTGTTTCATATCTGTTCAAGTTGAGATTTTTTAAGAACTTCATTTTTAATTTGTAATAAAAGTTGATTTTTTCAAAAAAGTCAACAAACGGGCTAGGCACCTGTGGCTCAACGGGCTAGGGCGACAGCCACGTACACCTGAGCTGGCGGGTTCGAATCCAGCCCAGGCCTGCCAAACAACAATGATATCTACAACCAAAAAAAAAAAAAAAAAATGGCCGGGCTTTGTGGCCGGCGCCTATAGTCCCAGCTACTTGGGAGGCAGAGGCAAGAGACTCGCTTGAGCCCAGGAATTGGAGGTTGCTGTGAGCTGATGCCACAGCACACTATCCAGGGTGATAGCTTGACGCTCTGTCTCAAAAAAAAAAAAAAAAGTCAACAAACTGCAAGCACCTGTCAATAAAGTTCTTAAATAATTAAAAAAAAAATCTGCTTTTAAGGGACAACTTCCTTTAGATATACTAGCTGCTTTTTTATATATAACACTATGAAACATCCTTTTGTAAATATCACAGAAAATGGACTCAAGTAACTCAGGATGGTCATACTCGGTGGTGGACAAGATGAGGGTCCTTCAAAGTTCCTGAAATAATTCATTTGTGTGCATAATCAGAAAAAGCTGATTTTAGAACCAGACGAATTGGGAGACTTTCTTTCTGTTTATCCTGGCTGAAATCTGAAAAGAGGTTTCAAAAGATTTTTTTTTTATTCAAGAAGTCTGTGGTCAGAAGTCAGGTTAATGAAAGCTGATGTTCAGGCCACACATATATGTGTGTGTGTGTGTGTGTGTGTGTGTATGTATGTATGTATGTATGCTTTTCTGTTTGTTTCTTTTTTGGATCTTGTTTCTGGGAACTTTTTTTCAATCAACTGAAATCCTTTTTAAAATATGTTTGGTCCCTCTGTTTACTGCTTTTCTTATTGGCATGATTTTGCTGAGAGAAATGTAAAATTTCATTGACCTTTTAGAAAGTTTAATTGAATTAAACACCTCTAAGACTTGTTCTTCCATTTCTTTCCACTTCCGTTCTTCCTTCCTTTTGCCATTTTTGATACCACATGAAGAAATCTAAGGAAGAATTCTAGTGGCTTCGAGAACGTTTGAGGAACACAGAAAGAGGAACCACAGACACACTCCCCCTTCTGGGGTCTTCTATTTCTCTCCTGGAGGCTCAAGAGTCACGGCAGGTGCCTGTCAGGTGTTAAGCTCTGCTCTCTGTTGCACTGTGTATCCTGAACCATTTGGGCTGGAGAATACCAGAGGTTACTCCGCACTGTGGGAGAGAACTTGACCTTTGTGTGCATGTAATGGCTGACAAAGCTGCAGTTTTAGAAACGGCTGACAGCAGTTCAGTGAATGGTTATCTTTGCAGGGTGCTACTGTCTTCTTTGCATGTTTAGATGAGAAAGCAGTGGTTCAAAAACCTGGAACCTGGCTTGGCCGCCTGTGGCTCAACGGGCTAAGGCGACAGCCACGTACACCTGAGCTGGCGGGTTCAAATCCAGCCCGCGCCCGCCAAACAACAATGACAGCTGCAACCAAAAAATGGCCGGGCGTTGTGGCGGGCGCCTGTAGTCCCAGGTACTTGGGAGGTGGAGGCAAGAGACTCGCTTGAGCCCAGGAATTAGAGATTGCTGTGAGCCATGATGCTACGGCACTCTATCCAGGGTGACAGCTTGAGGCTCTGTCTCAAAAACAAAACAAAACAAAACCTGGAACCTGTGGGAACACTCGCCTCCAAGGGATAAGATTCTGTATGTGTGTGGGGGGCTAATCAAGAGTGTACTGATTGTCTTTTGGGTCACTCAGCAGCCAAGACTTTGGGGAATGACTTTTTATTATTATTATTAAATCATAGTGTAAATGAGGCAAAAGCTATGTTAATTGGTTTGATGTAACCACATCAGATAGTATAAAAAAAATCAACACATTGTACCCCACATATGCATAAATATATTCATGATCTATGTGTATATGATTTAATAAAAAAATAGCACTTTATTACGTTAAAAAATCATTATTAGTATAAATTTTATTAAACATCCTTAGAGGCATTACATTTTGGCATACTCTTTATTATTTTTATTTAATAATTGGTGTATTTCAAAAAATAGTTTATTCTTATTGTAAACAATTGTGAAGATGCAGAAAGGCACAAGGGAAGAAAATAGAAATCACGCATGTTCATAATTTGATACCCTACAGGTAATCACTTTTATATTTTTATGTACTTCTAGTCTTTTTTTACATGTTTACATAACAAAGTTATAAATATACTAATTTTGGTAGATTAAAAAAATACAAAATTCACCTAAATACCTAGTGCGGGGAGAATCCCAGGACAAAAGGAAATGGAAGAAGATTGCATGGATTATTGGTACACACCCTTATCCTACCACACTAATTTAGAATTATCCTTTTACAACCATAGGGTAAATTAATTTTTTTAGAAATGGGGTCTTGCTCTGTCTCCAGGCTGGAGTGCAGTGACACATTCATAGTTCACTACAGCCTTGAATTCCTAGCCTCAAGTAGTCCTCCTGCCTTGGCCTCCCCAAGCACTGGGATTACAGGCATGTGCTGCTGCCCCAGCCAAATCTTTTTTGTTTATGATTGACTTATGAGGAAGGATTTCTATTTCAGGACTGTCAACACCTTCTCCAGCATCATGGAGACCTGTTGACCAGATAGAATGAGACTGAGAAAGTTCATTTTAAAAATCTCAGGAGGAAGGGATAGGGTGAAGGTTGAAAAATTACTTAAGGGGTAAAATGTATACTACTCAGATGATGAACACACCAAAAGCCCACACTCCACCACTACAAAATACATGGGTCATTATAAGAGTTTTGAGATACACAAAAGTCAAGAAATGTAAAATCTGCCTGGATAGAAAAAAACCTCCCAGCAAAACATTTTTTTTTTTTTTTTAGGGCAGAATCAGCCAAACTCATGCCTGTAGAATGTGATTAAGAGCCATGGTTTGGGGAGTTTAGGTCTGGGGTGTTATGTCCACATGCCATCCAGACAGACTAAAATTTCAGTCTCAGAACTAAAACTTCCGTCTTGGTGGGCATCACCAGGTGGTGGCACTCATGCTGGAGAACAGGCCCTTCCTCCCCATCCAAAGCACTTTCCCACCAGTTTCAGCTTTGCCAAGAATCTTTGGCACAGGGAAGTTCAGCCAGGTCCCACTGCCTTGTGACATGCCCACTTCTATTTTACAGATGAAGAAATCAAGGCCAATGGAGGGTAAATAATTTGCCCAATGTCACCTAGCTAGTAAGTGAAGGTGAATCTTTGTGATTCCAAAGCCTGTTTCTTGAGATTGGCTAGCTTCTAACCAAACCTCCTGGGCACAGAGCCAGACCTCATCTCTCTTGCAGTTAGGTGTGACCATGTGACGGAGCCTTGCCTAAGGGAATACGGACAGAAGGAAGGAATGCTACTCACAGGGTTGGCCCATGGAAGCTGTCCACACATAGATACTCCGTATTTTCTCTTCCCTGTGGGATGGCGAGGTGTCAATGTCCAAGGAGGTCTTGAAAGCTACAGGTTGAGGATGGCAGATACTCTGTCAGCCTGCGTCCCTGAATGACTACATGCAGCAGAGAGACCACCCTCCCCTGCCACCCCCTTCCCTTCTTTCTAGGTCCATTGGACTTTATATGAGAGAGACATAATTAGGAAGCATCACCTTCACTGGGGCTTTTGATACCCATGTACTGTTCCCTCATCTTGCTCGGGTCATTCTTCATATGCCACCTTCTCTGCAACCCCGTCTCCGATCACCTGATTTACAAGGGCAATATCCCCCTCCCCCCACACATTTACACACACACTCCCTACCACATCCCTGTCCCACAATGCCTTTCTCTGTGTCATACATATCACAACATAGTGTGAGTTTTACTTGTTTCCTCTCTGCCCCCACCTCTAGCCCGGATGTAAGATTCCTAAGGGCAGGCAGGGATTCTCATCCATCTTACTCATTCTGCATCCCTGAGGTTAGAACAGTGCTCGGCCCATAAGCACTCAAAATAGAGTTGATGTCGTATTGGGATGACTCTAGGGACCACGACTCTACCTGTTTCAGACTTGAACCTTAAGGAAGACTGACCCGCTGCTGAAGTGGAAGGGGAATGAGCAACTCAGTCTTCCCTCTGCTGGGCGTGTCCAGGGCGCGGAGTGAAAGGCAGTGGGAGCTACCGTCAACCCTCCGTGAGCTCAGGACTGGCCGCCACTCTGACTTCACTTTTCTCATCTGTAAGATGAGGTTATTGGATCAAATATCTTGAATGCTGTATCTAAACTAGAATCCTATGCTTACCTTCCCCTACGTCTACACATTACCGGATGAGAAATCTTAGGACCCCAGAACCTGTGAGCAGATTTCTCCTAAGCATTTTTAATTTGCTGTTGTCAGTAACTTTAACACAACAAAAGTATTAAAATTCTGTTGAGAATTATTTCCCAATGAAAGCTACAACCCTACAGCTGTGCTGCCTTTTGGGTTTTTTGCGTAAAGCAGCGTTCTTTTTCCTGGGTCCCAACCGGTGCCAAGCCAAATATGACCACTTTTGTGTTGCCTCAGAAGTCAACCCATCCCAGGATTTCTAGGGAAACATCTAGAGATCTTGCTTTTTTTTTTTTTTTCTGCTGACCTTGACATATTGATATTTTAACATATAAATGTGATATACAAAATTATATGCTATAGCTTATATGTTTCTGGGCTGAGTCATAAACCTGTTGGTTTATAGGCTAAGTCACAAACCGTCTTATACATAGATTCTAGTAGAGAAAAAGGAGTGGATGCTGAAATTTACAAGAAAATGTATGGCAGAGAAAGCGAAAATTGAGAAAATTTGATCTTATAGTTTATTTTCTGCAAACTGAGAAGTACAGACCCATCAGCCACATTTCAGAGCACAGGGTGCAAGGTTAGTATAGATTTGCTCTGCTGCTTTATACCAATTAGTTGTAACACCTTGGGTGGATTATTTAACTCAGTGTTTTTCACCATTTTTTATCTCAACACATACTTGAACCTGTTGTTAAACTTCTATGGCATATTTAAATTATGCTGATCAGAAAAAAAAAGAGGAAGAAAGAGACAATACTTACTGTGCTTTCAGCTCCTTTTGAAAATAATTTAATTAATGATCTTTAAAACTTTTCAAAGCACACCTAAGATCCTCTCACAGCACACCAGTGTGCCTCGGCACACCGGTCGAAAATCACTGATCTACCCTCCCTGTGTCTCAGCTTCCCCAGCTGTAAACTGGAAATGCTGATGATAGCACGGAGCACCCGAAACTGTGGAGAAGCAACAGTTCAAATAAGGTGATATAAACGGCACATTTCAAGCGGACCATTTCAAGTGCACCTTACAAAGACTTGACCAATGTCTTCTATTATTATTCCTTGTTGAAGGCCATCGGGAGGTGCACTCGGAAAGTAACTCAGGCAGCGAGAGAGAGAAAAAATGGAGCATTTTGAGAAAAATGAAGAGATTAACAACAAGAAGGAAGAAGAGGAGACGTAGGCAGTGCAAAGCCCTGGGAGAAGCTCTCTCTGTGCCTATTCGACTTGAGATTCTGTTAATTTGAAACTTTAACAAAAACTATTAATCTCCGCTCATACACAGCTTCATCAGGTGGGCAGAGCTTGAGGTTGTTGACTGTTCAGGCCAGAGATCAGGGGTTATCGTTGCACTCAGAGTTCAGAGCAAAGGCGATTTCAGGCATTCTTTTACGTGATTTTTTTCCACAAAACCCTAGGGCTGGAACAGGAACCCTGGGGCCTGCAATTGAGGATTTTCCAAGAGTAATCTTTTATATGGAGGAGGAAAGCTTATAGGTATTTTTTGGTCTGGTTACGTTCTTAATTAACTTTTCAAAAGCAAGGGCCTATCAAAAGAAGAGGTGGGCATAGCCAGAATCTGGGAGCTCTGGCTGGGCCCCCTCTGCTCATTCTGTCTCTCCTTCCGAAGTGAATCAGCACTTTCCAAAGCCTGTTGACACCCTCTGAGGATTTTCCGAGTTCACTCTGTGTTCCTCAGATGTCACTGAACTGTGCCTAGATTGGCCTTCAGGGCATTGACTCTTAAGCAAATAATGTTCTAGAAAAAGCTTGAATTCTGTTCAACACTTGAACACTGAGGTTGGAAAAGGTTGGAAAGCCCTTTGACTCTCCACAGTGAAGTGTAGAGTTTCTTCTGTCTTCCTCAAATTCATGTTCACAGGTAAGTGACTTGTACCTGTCTAGAGTATTTGAGGACTATGTTTCTCAAGCTCTTTCCCTGGACCCTTTAAGTCTTAGTTTGTGGTATGTTGTGTTTCTGATTTACTTCTTGTCATGCGATAAACAACTCAGTGATGCTTGGTCGGAAACTTACAAAATGCATTAATGATTTCATAACATTGTATCCTATACAGGCCACTCTTGGCTTGTGTCTCATTTCTAACAATACCTATCAGGTCTCTGGAATGTGTGTATCTATGTGGTATACGTGGTATATGTGGGTGTGTGGTGTAAATGGGTGAAGAGATTGGATAATCTGCCCAAAGTAAAAATACCTACAAGCTTCTTTTTAAACTTGGCTTTATGAAAGTACAATTTTCTGTTTGCACAGATATCACAAAGTCTTCTCTGGAAAGCTGGGTTAATACATGTTGACCCAAATAAGTAACCGAGGCAAAAATCTCAATCGATGCAGGTTTATTAGACCAAAGTTGAGGACATTCCCAGGGAAAAACACAAACTACAGACAAAGCTGAGGCTGTTTTTCTGAAGGGGAGCATTTTAAAGGCATACAGAGTGAAGAAAGGTGGGGTGGGGGGCAGCTGATGAGGTGAAATGATTACATTCTGTGAGGCCCGGGAAGTTTACATTTTCCAAGAAATGGGGAGAATGTTAGAAGAGAAAAAGGAAGTGAGGGAAGCATCAGTTATGGATGTCCCTGGGTAGGGGAAGAATGTGACTCTGTGCCACCAGTTCTGTTACCTGTGAAGGTAAGCTTGCAATTCATCAGTAGTGTGGCATCAGACTTTAGTTTTAGGTGCTAGACAGAGGTATAAATTGTGTGTTCTTTTATGAGAAGAGAGCAAGAAATCTCATTAATGAGTGATCTGTGGGGCCAGTTCTTCATTGCACGTGAGGCTTTCTCTTTTGCAGAAGAAGTTGAGGGGGGGATGCCCTTGAGATTTTGATTTGCTTGTTACAAGCAAATACAGAACTACACCAACTTTATCTTTCCTCCAGCACCATACTCATTTTTCCATTCTGCCAGATTTTAAAAATAGCTGACCACCTCCCTGCATTGATCACCACCTTAAATTGAGCTAATTGTCATGAGCAGTCGTGTACCCCATGTATGTGTCAGGACAGTAGCCTTAGTTACTTATATTTTCCACCTCTGTATTCAGAATTTCAAGATGATGGCCTCTGAGCTTTGAGCCCCAGTGTGGGTTCTTCTGGATGGGGGGCCCCGTTTGGCCTCCCTGCTCACATGCCCCGACTACAGTTCTCATCTATCAAAGTCTCTGATAAATTCAAACCTGTTTATATTCTTCAGGGTCTCTCTTTGTGGGATAACAGGGGTCTGTTATCTGTTGGTCTGTTCTCTCTCGCTTCTTTCCATCCCCCACATCTAAACTAATCGACTAGGTTTCAGACACCCCACTAATATCGTACAACACTGTAATGGGAAGCTTTGGTGTTTAGATCAACCAGACGGACTCCTCTGCCACTTCCCAGCGTGTGGCCTCGGGCAAGCTTCTTAACCTCCTGTGGCTGCAGGTATCTCCTTTCTAAAAGCCCCCCACCTTCGCCAGACTCCATGGCCATTCACAGTCCTCCTGTTGTGCCCTGTCGCAGGCAGGTCCTGGCCTTTGTATGTCTCTTCCAGGCCCGAGACACTCTCCCTGCCCCTCTGCCTTTGTCTAGCTTGCTCTAGCCATGAAGGTTTCATGCCCAGTGCTTGCTCCATAGCCCTCCCCTACCTGTCTGCTGGGGGCCCGGGAGAAGCCGGTGTCCCCCCTTCACTCACAGCCGCCCTGCTTGTCATTTCTTTGCCACTGACTGCCTCCCCTGCCTCACCATAAGCTCCCTGAGGGGAGGGCTGGTTCGGGGGCTGGTACATCACACAACTTTAGGTTGGGTAAATCAGGTCCCCAGAGATTTCCTCCTGGGCTTCAGGCTGTCCCGAACTGATCTTATAGTACTGGGGTCAGCATTTTCTGTAAAGAGCTAAACAGAAATAATTTGGGTATTGGGCAGAGAAAGGGCCTTCGAGTCTCTGTCACAGCTACTCAACTCTGCTGCAGCACAAAAGCAGCCAAAGATGGGCGGCACCTGTGGCTCAAGGAGTAGGGTGCTGGACCCAGAGGTGGCAAGTTCAAACCCAACTCCGGCCAAAAAAAAACTGCCAAAAAAAAAAGCAACCAAAGACAAATGGCTAGCATAGAAAATGACTAGGTATGACTGTGTTCCAATAAAACTCTATCTACACAAACAGGTTTATAGTGGTCTCCCTCAGCTCAGAAGGATTCAGCTCCTGAGAGACCTTTTCTCAACCATCATAGTTCTTCTTTTCTTCAATTCCCCTGCAACACCAACAGCCAGTGTCACTGGTGTTGATGTGGCTGTTGGTGACAATCTTCTTTTTCCTCTGCTATTCCAGGCTGGTATCTCCACCAAGTCACAACAGCAGCCCTGGTGTCATGCCCAGTTATTCTGTGCTGTCAGGATATTTGATTTGCCTCTGACATGGTCAGGAGAATGCGATAGCTCCTTTGGTTTTGATGGCCCCCTTCTGGATACTATTCATTAGGCCCCCTTTTTGCATTTGTCGGTGACCCAGGTTCTTTATCTTAGCTGACTCCTCCAGCTGAATCTCTCTGCCCTGCCAACTCCACCCTCACAGTGGTCTTCTGATGCTGTTGTTCATATTCTAAAGTAGAAAATCTTTTACATGTTTACCAGTAATGGTCAGGAGACTGTCCTCTAAGGTGCATATCTGTTGATAAGATTACACATTTTAAATATAGTTTTTATTTCTAAGAACTATATTATTTCTCCAACTATCTGGAGGCATCATGTTGCCAAAACTCAGGTTATATTACAAGGCTACAGTGATCAAAACAGATTGGTACTGGCACAAAAAGACACAGATCTATGGAATAGGATAGAGAATCTGGAGATGAACCCAGTCACAATTGTCATTTGATCTTTGCTAAACCTATCAAAAACATGCATTAGGGAAAAGAATCCTATTTAACAAATGGTGTTGGGAGAACTGATCATTCACATGTAGAAGACTGAAACTGGACCTGCACCACTCACCACTGACAAAAATTGATTCTTATTAGATAAAAGATTTCAATTTAAGACATAAAACAATAAAAATTCTAGAAGAGAGTGTGGAGAAAACATTTGAGGATATTGGCCGGGGAAAATCTTTATGAGGAAGACCCTCCTAGCAATTGCAGCCAACATCAAAAATAAATAACTGGGACTTGATCAAGCTAAAAAGCTTTTGCACAGCTAAGAGTACCACCAACAGAGCAAACAGACAGCTTTCAGGATGGGAGAACATTTTTGCATGTTATAAATCTGACAAAGGCCTGATAAGTAGCATCTACAGAGAACTCAAATTAAACATTAAGAAAAGTGCAAATATCCCTCTCTATAAGTGGGCAAGAGATTTGAACAAAACTTCTCCAAGGATTACAGACAAATGGCCAACAAACACATGAAAAAATGTTCATCATCTTTAACTATTAGAGAAATGCAAATCAAAACCACTCTATCACTTAACCCAAAGAGATTATCCCACATCACAAAATCCCCAAACACCAGATGCTGGCATGGATGTGGAGAGAAGGTAACACTTCTACACTGCTGGTGAGATTTCAAACTAATACAGCCATTTTGGAGGGAAGTATGGAGAATCCTAAAGGATCCAAAAGTAGACCTTCCATTTGATTCTGCAATCCTGTTACTAGCTATCTACCTAGAAGAACAAAAATCTTTTTACCACAAAGACATTTGCACTAGAACATTTATTGTGGCTCAATTCACAATTGTCAAGTTGTGAAAGCAACCTAAGTGACCATCAACTCATAAATGGATCAACAAACTCTGGTATATGTATGCCATGGAATATTATTCAGTCATTAAAAAACTTGGAGACTTTAGATCTTTTACATTTACCTAGATGGAGTTAAAATACATTCTTGTTAGTAAAGTATATGAAGAATGGAAAAATAAGTATCCAATGTGTTCCATACTAATATCAAATAAATATATAAACAATTACATGTCCTAAGAGCAATAATACTATTATAGTCCAGTTTGGGGGTACAGGGAAGTGGGGGGGGAGGATGTCTAGCAGAAGGAGGGCGGACATGAGATCTCACCTAACCTGCACATTGTGAGGGTGTATAACACATCCCCTGGGGGAGGGGCTCTTCTACAAATGGAACTTTACCCTGGAAGTGAGAAAAATGTAAACTAAATATTGTACCATCATATTAATTCAAATAAAGTTAAAAAATAAAAAAATTTTAAAAAAGACTTGAAAAAATAAATTAGTCTCTGTAATGTGTTTTGTGAATTTCTTTTTGTATCTCAATTTCTGTCTTATGATTGTTGTTGCTAGGATAATTCATGCATGAATATTCACAACTGTTATATCTCATTTTATGAATTAAACTCTTTAGAATTCTGAGGTGCCCGTCTTTGTTTCAGCCAATACCTTTGGGTTGACTTCTACTTTGCTTATAGAATATTGTGTATAACTTTCATTATTATCTTAATTTCATGCTTTTAAAATTTCTTTGAATTAGATTTACCTCTTGAATCCAAACTATGGTTGGATTTTGTTAGCGAAAAAAAAAGATTGCACATCTTATCAAAAGAAAACTTCTAGGTAGTTAAACAGAAGCACAAGTAGCAAGCAAGCTGTAGACCACATGCCACTTAGGAGAGAGAGATGCTGGTGTTGCTGTGGACAATTAAGAATTCTTGGGGGATTCCATGCTCAGGTAGCCAAAGTCTGTCAACCAGGGCTTAGAAATCCCAATTGCCTACTTTTAACTCCTAGGTTCCTTTAAGTCTATCGGAAGATAGATTTTTCTGAAAAATCCGGAAAAATGTCTCTCTGTTTCTGAAGAGATTTGGGGAAGGTTAAAAGAATTTAATACATATATTAAAATGCAAATGAAAGAGACATAGCATTGAATCTTATTTTCAACTGTGAGTTCTCTCGTGTGAGTTAAAGTAGAATTTTGTTGTTGTAAATTGTTAAACCCTAAGTCCAGCTTCCTGCAATGTATTTAACTTGAATCAAATTGTTAGCTGAGGCGATGACAAATGGATATAGCTCATAGCTGAGAGAGTGGGATTAGATAACATTACATCTGCTTGTGTCAATGAGGAAAAATAATGTAGCAAAACATCGTGGTGCTCTTGGAGCATAGAAAGTACCAAGCGAGGAGACACCCTCTCCAGATCACGTAAAAGAAGTCTGTTCATCACTGCACACTAAATTATAGAGTTTCAGAGGCTGGCAGCGATATTCTCTAGCATTTGCTAAATGAGTTTCCCAAGATCTCATCCAGTAGAAAGAGAATTTACCAGTGGGAGAAAACCTGGTTTAATGAAATATCAGAATTTCATTCTATATTTGTAATGATACAAGGTAATTCGTAATATCCAAATTGTGAAACCGTTACCCTTTCCGAAAATTATCACAAGCAAGGCCTGGTTTATTCTTTCCAGTAATTCTGGTTTTTCTTTTTTTTTTGTTTGTTTGTTTATTTGTTTTTTTGACAAAAAAACAGCCTCAAGCTGTCACCCTGGATAGAGTGCAGTGACATCACAGCTCACAGCAACTCCAACTCCTGGACTCAAGTGAGTCTCTTGCCTCTGCCTCCAAAGTAGCTGGGACTACAGGCTTCTGCTACAACGCCCGGCCATTTTTTGGTTGCAGCTGTCATTGTTGTTTGGCAGGCCCAGGCTGGAATTGAACCCGCCAGCTCCGGTGTATGTGGCTGGCGCCTTAGCCTGTTGAGCCACAGGCGCTGAGCCGTAATTCTGGTTTTTCATTACACTTTCCCAGACTGGAGTCTTTGTGAGTGCGTGAAAGTAATTAATGTTTTCAACACTATAGTCTTCAAGAGTCATCACTGCCATTTCTGAGCTGCCCAGAGATAAGGGAAGTGTCTTCCATTTCTGACTGAGTAAGCAAGGCATGCCTTAGCCCTGGAGTGTATACAGGTTTTGAATTACGGCTCCTTGGTATGTCAAAAGAAAGCAGTGATGGAGCGTGCAGCTGATACTGAGAAAGAGAATAAACCAGCAAAAGAACAGCCCCTGCCATTGTGTACCTGGCTGGTCCTCTCAGCTAAGCTGTGTTACTCTCTTATTAGGCAGGCAATTTCATAAAATACCAGCCTGAGACAAAGTTACTCAGAGGCAGTGTGAGGCAAGTTGATAATTTTGCCTAAGTATTGGCAAACACCAAACATTTTGCCAAATGAATGACTGCTATTTCTTTTCTCAATCAGAAAATTGCTCCAGTTTTCTAGAGCAAGAGCTTTCTGAAATCCCCTTGCTAAAGCCCAGGTCTTACTGTAGGTTCTTTCTAACACTCCATGGGCCCCCATGGCGTGTTCTCCTTCAGCACAATGAGCAATAAGCCAACTCATTTACTACAGTGTGTGCCTGCTGCTCACTGGCTGAACGGCATTGGCAGTGCTACAGGCATAGAGACCGGTGCTTCCTTTTTTCTTTTTGAGACAGAGCCTCAAGCTGTCACCCTGGATAGAGTGCTGTGGCACCAGAGCTCACAGCAACCTCCAATTCCTGGGCTCAAGAGAGTCTCCTGCCTCCGCCTCCCAGGTAGCTGGGACTACAGGCGCCCCCACAACACCCGGCCATTTTTTTTTTTTTTTTTGGTTGCAGCTGTCATTGTTGTTTGGTGGGCCAGGGCTGGATTCGAACCTGCCAGCTCAGGTGTATGTGGTTGGTGCTTTAGCCCATTGAGCCACAGGTGCCGAGCTGAGACGGGTGCTTTCATGAATGTTGTCTTTGAGGATGGTACTTTTTAGTGATAGTAAAATAGAGATCACAAAAATCATTGGCAAGGGTGTTCAGAAAGAATGTATGGAATAGGCCCGGGGACAGAAAAGGAGAGTAAAGGGAGCAGATTGGTGAGTCAGTATTTCCCTGGGCTTAGTGCAGGGGAGGTTACTAAAATGACCCTGGAATGGTGGGCGGGAGGGCGGGGAATCAGGCAGCAGGGATTTGATCTCTAAACTTGGAAGGCAAAGGGAATTTTAGCTGCCTTGTCCTTTGTGCTAGGGGCTGTACAGATGCAGTTTCGTTTCATTTCACACCAATCCTGCAAGGTGGATACTACCACCATCTCCACCACACTCAGGCATAAAAGATGGAGAAGTCAGGCCCTGGAGAGAGATTAAAAAATACAGCAGCTACACAGAGTGAAGCAACAGGCGGCATGAGGATCTGTGAGACTCCAGGGTTCTTGGGTGAGACACTACACTCGTGTTTTCGAAATACTGCGAAATACACATGTTTGCACGCCTGTGGGAAGAAACCTTACTTATTTATTAATTTTTATTTCAAATTAATATGAGGGAATAAATGTTTAGGTTACATTGTTCTCACTTCCAAGGTAAAGTTCAAGTTGTAGAAGAGCCCGCCACCCAGGGGGGTGTGCTGATTACCCTTGAACTGTGCACATAGAAAGAAACCTTTTTAAGTGGAGAACCAAGCCAGAAAAAAAAAAAATTGGACACTGAATATTTTAAATGCCATTTTTGTAAATTAGGAAATGAAATGTCACTACTGTGGTTCCATGGCATTTTATTATTTTCTCATTATTAAAGAATCTCATTGCTTTCTCAAAAAACAATCTTGGTTAAAATCTCAATGATTATGTAACCAGGGAATATTACAGTCTCTGAATGTCATGCTGCTGCAGTGAATAAATTTTGTAGTTGAATAAATTAGTAGTTGAATAAATTTTGAATTTTTTCTTAGTATTTTTAACTAATTTCATAAACTACTTAACTAATTCTCTCACTACTTCTTAATATTTTACTCCTTTTTAAGATTTATTTTTCTTAAATCAGGTTGATCCTGTGTATCTTGGATATGACAGAAGGGTACTCTACTTCTGTTGTTTTCCTCCCCAGATATACGCCCCCCACCTAATCATGAGGAAACATCAGACAAATCCTAGTGAAGGAACATTCTATAAAATATGAATAAGTGATCAATATTCTTCAATATTGTAAAAGTCATCAGAAACAAGGAAAGCATGAGAAATTGTCACAGGCAAGAATTGCTTAAGGAGATATGACAGCTTAATGTAATGTGGTAAATTTCATATCCTAAATGCGATACTGAAGCAGAAAAGGGAATTAGGTGAAAACTAAGGGAATTTGAATAAATTATGTACTTCAGTTAGTAATGATGCATCAATATTGGTTCATTAATTGTAACAAATGTACCATACTAATATATGTTAATAACTTGGTGTGGGGCACATGGGAACTTTGTTCTATCTTCATAATTTTTCTATAAAACTAAAATTGCTTTAATCTATTTAAATTAAAGGAGATTCCGCCAGGATTTGTAAAAAAGTTATTTTTTGTTGTGAAATACTTTATTTTATTTTTTTTATTTTTTTGAGGCAGAGTCTCACTTTGTCACCCTCAGGAGAGTGCTGTGCTGTCATAGCTCACAGCAACCTCAAACTCTCAGGATCAAGTGATTCTCTTGCCTCAGGTATCTAGGATAGGCATCTGGCACAAAGGCCAGCTATTTTTAGGGACAGAGGTCTTGCTCTTGCTCAGGGTGGTCTTGAACCTGGAGCTCAGGCAATCTACCTTCCTCAGCCTCCCAGAGTGCTAGGATTATAGGTGTGAGCCACCACACTCAGCCTTATTGTGAAATATTTTAAAACAATAGTAAAAAAAGAGAAATTTTAGAGAAATATTTAATAAACACTGATTTACCTCTTTCCACGTCTTAAACATTATGCCATATCTCCTAAAACTTTTTTTGTTTTTTAAGAAATCAAAAGTACAGAGTAGCTCAGAGCCCCTGTAAACCTTTCTCTGATTTCACTTATTTTCTTTTCCTCAGAGATAACTATTATTAATTCAGTGCTTATTATTTTCAGGCAAGGCTTTATATTTCTGTATTATATGCATAATACATATATTCTATAACATTTTATATTATATTTTAATATTATATGGATAATATGATATTTATATGTATTTCTATGTTAGATGCATAATATAATTTTAAATTGCATTGGAACTTTGTGGACACCCCTTATATGCATAATACAGAAATCTTAATTTGCAGGTAAAAAGAAAGTATATGAATGGGATCGTATGGTATCACTCTGAAACTTTCCTCTTGTTTGAATGAATGTCTGTTAAGATTTATCCGTACCAGTTCATTGACTTTCATGGCTGGATAGTATTTCGTTGCATGTCTATTCTGTAAGTTACTGAGTTATTCTCATCTTCATTTATATTTTTTTCAGCCTTTTTGTTTGGAAAGAAATGAAGCTTACACATATTTCTGCAAGCTTCTTCTGAGGTTGAATCTTGGCTCTGCCACTTGTCGACTTGTGCTTGTTGCTTCCTCCCATCATACCTTGCTGCCCTTATCTGGAAAACGAAGATAGGGGTAGTAGCTATCTTAGGAGCTTGTTGGGAGGATTTAGAGGATAACATTAGTAAAGCATTTAGAACAGTGTCTGGCATGTATTAAATGTCATTTCAGTGTTGACTGTTAAATTATTAAGGACAATTCTAGAATAGACTTTCTGGGACCTGGAATATTCTCAGCATTTTTAGCCTTGTCAGACATCTCCCAATTGCTTTCCAAGTCATTCATTGCATCTACATTCTCATTAGCTATGCATTTGGTACTATGGATGCTTAACGGTTGCCAAAATTTCAGTGAGTGATTTTAGTGTTTGCTTCTGATCAGTACCCAAAATGTATTCATTAACATTGCAAAAGAATGATTTTTCTAATTTTATAGACTTTAAAAAATCAGAAATGGATATTAATTTTTATTGAATACTTTTTATGCATCTATGAAAATGAACATTTTTTTTAACCTTACATAATCATTGCATTCCTGTGATCGACATTACTTCATTATTTTCTTCATAAACTGCTGAACTGTATTTAATATGTCCTATTCAACATTAAAAAAAATCTGATCTCAAAAGTTATTATAAGCTTATTTTCTTCTTACAATGTCCTTATTTGTTTTGATCTCAAGATTATACCTACTTTACAGTAAGTTGTGTAGCTTTTCCTATTTTTCTCTTCAATAAGCACATTTTATTTATATGTGTTCAATAAACACATCTATTCTTTGAAGTTTAGTAAAATTTGCCTGTAATATTATCTAGTACTATGGTTTGGGGGTAGAAAAGTTTTGAATGAATATTTTTAATATCTTTTAATTTTTGTTTTCTATTCCTTTCTGAGTACATTTTCCAGAAAACATAAATTATCCTGATTTTCAAATTTACTAAAGTTACTCATAGTATTTGCTTATGATTTTAAAACTTTCTGTTTATTCCACCATTTTTACTTTCTTTTTGTCAGTAAAAATGGTTGAATATTATCAATTTCATTTGATTTAATCTAATATATATTTAATTATAATTTTAAAACAATGTTTCTAGATTTTCATGACAATGAAGTTAACATGCTTTATCTATATAACATCCTTATTATTATGTAAAGTTTTTTCCTCTTTTGAAACATAATAAATTATACCTAATATCACTATTTGATTGACTATACTAGTATTTTAGTAATTTTTTGTATTTATACTTGTTTCTCACTTTTGCATTCTCTTTTTTTCTTGCTAAGGAGCACCCACTAATAGTTTTTTCCCGCATGTCTGTGAGTGGCCAACCCCTTTAGCTTTCAACATCTGGAAATGTGTTGAGTGCTCCTTTGGCCCAGTATAAAATTCTAAGCCAAAGGTGATTTTCCTTAGCACTTTGGAAATATTACTTCATTGCCTTCTAGATCCTTTTGCTGATGAGAAAAATGCTGTCAGTCTATTGTTTCTATTTTGATAATGTATTTCCCCCCTCATTGTTTTCAAGATAGATTTTGTATGTTTTTGATGTTTTACCACTGTTGACCCTTGAACAACACAGGTCACTTTATATGTGGATTGTTTTCCACCAATTGTGGCAGGAAAATGCAGTATTCTCGGAACATGAAACCCACGCATGGGGAAGGCCAACTTTTTCTATATGCAGGTTCCACAGGGCCAGTTGTAAGAATGGAGTACATGTGGATTTTGCTTTATGTGGTTTATGCAGGGGTTCTAGAGCTCATCTCCTCCATAGACTGAGGCATGACTGTGTTTCTATATAATATATATAAATTTGATTGATTTTTGTTATTGAGATCAATATTTGAAGTCCACTGATAATCTGAGGAATTGGATCACTGCTTCTAGAAAATTGTTAGCAATTATGTCTTTAATAATTATTATATCTCTGTTAATCTCCATTCTCTTCTTCTGGGATTTCAATTAGATGAGTTTAGAAGCTTTTCATAACTCCACCTTCCTTTCTTATCTGTAAATATTTTATGTGCGTGTATATATGTAATGTATTCCACCTCTGTTTATTCAAACTAAATTGTCTACATTTCATCATACAATATAAGTCCTGAGGCAGAATGAGCTGCAGTTTCCTCAGGGTCGGAGGCCCCTGTTACCTCCTGGCTCTAAGCCAATAAGGTGGTCTCCAATCCCTTGTTGGGTGTAGGACACTTAGAGTACTCTCAGAAGCTAACATCTCACATCCCTGTCTGCATCCAGATCTTGAGGTAAAAATATCAGCTGATTCTGGGTTCTGCTTACTTTTTGGTACTTCTCTTCTTTTTTCTTTTTGGTTCTTCTTCTTCTTTTCATCTTTTCATGAAGATGGCTTATTATTATTTACTTAAATACCTTAAAAAACAAAAACAAAAAACGAAACGCCAAACCATGTTATCCATCAGTGCTATATGTTTGAAATAGAGGAAGTGATGCATTAAGCTTATGCTGAATCTAAAGTCTATGTCTTGGTGGGGTGGGGTTGGGGGAGCAAGATGGCTGAATAGAAACCTCCAGCCATCATCCCTCTCTATAAATGCCAAATTCAACTACTATCCTTTCAAGCAAAAGAAGAACCACATACCAAGTGAGTGGTCATAGTCCCTGGTTTTAACATACCAAAGAAAGAGGCAGTAAAGGTGGGCAAAAAAGACAGTCTTGCATTGCTTATGCCACCCCTCTCCTATCCTATAGCAGTGCCATACCAGTATGCAAAGTGGGAAGAGAATCTATGTGCCCAGGGGAGGGACAGTAAAGAGACTATGGGTCTTTGCATTGAAACTCAGTGTGGCCCTGGCACAGGGAAATACAGCACAGAGCAGCACAGAATTCTGCTCTGTGCTGTGTTTAGAGAGAGGGAGCATTTAGACCAGCCCAGCCAAGGGCAATCCTCTGGCCTGAAGCCCAAGTTCTAGCTAGCCTCACCACTGGCTGACAACATCCAGCCTGGCTTCTAGAATATATTATTAAGGCAGTTGGGCAATTCCTGGGACTGTGCTGTCTCAGAGCCAGCAGACTGGGGTGCACATGATGGTGAGTCGCCAGTGGTAGTTGCCAAGCCAATACCTATGTCACTGCCCCCCCAACTATAGCCAGGGTGGCTCAGAGAATCTTCTCTTACTTGGAGAAAGGAAAGGGAAGGGTTTAGAGGATTTTTGGAACTTGGATACCAGGTCAGCCACAGTAAAATAAAGTACAGAGCAGGCTCCTGAAGTCCTGGAGTCCAGGCCTTAGTCCCTAGAAGGCATTTCTGGATCCACCCTAGGCCAGAAGGAAACATGCTGCCCTGAAGGGAAAGACCAAATGCTAGTAGAATTAACTGCCTGCTGACTAAGGAGTCCTTGGGTTTTGGAAACCTAAGTGCCCATCGATCCATGAATGGATTAATAAATTGTGGTACATGTTATATTATATATCCATTGAATATTACACAGCCTTAAATAAAGATGGAGACTTTACCTCTTTCATGTTTACATGGATGGAGCTAAAACATATTCTACTTAGTAAAGTATCTCAAGAATGGAAGAAAAAATCCAATGTACTCAGCTCTACTATGAAGCTAATTTATAGCTTTCATATGATGGCTATAACCCAACTATAACACAAGAACATAGGGAAAGGGGCAAGGGTTGGGAGGGGTGAGGGTAATTGGTGGGGCCACACCTATGGTGCATCTTAGAAGGGTACAGGTGAACCTTGCTAAATGCAGAATACAAATGTCTTCATATAATAACGGAGAAATTGCTGGGAGGGCTATGTTAATCAGGTTGATGAAAATAGTTAAGATTGTATATGAAGCCAGCACATTGTACCCCTTGATTACACTATTGTACACAGCTATTATTTAATGATAAAGATAATAATAATGAAAAAAGAAGTAAACAGGTGACAGTCACTGTAGGCAGTAGGTGAGACTGGGCTGGATTCAGATGTGACCTGGGGCTGTTGGCCAAGAGGGAGTACCCACAGCATTCCTCCCCCAACTGCTGCAGCCCAGCACAGAGAGTGAGGAAAGAAAGTGGAAGACATTGCCTGGCAATTCAGGGAAATCTCCTGTATCTTACCCAAGTCCACCAAGGCAGTATTACTAGGAGTGTGAAAGAGTCATAGAATTACTGGGCTTTGGGTACACTAGTACTGAGACAGTTACAGTGACCAGACACTTAGATCACAACATACAATTCCCTTTAAATATCTGGAAAGCCTTCTCAAGAAGGATGGATTTGAACAAGTCCAGACTGCAAAGATTAAAATAAATACTCTTCAATGCTGAGACATTGACAAACATCCACAAGCACCAAGAACACCCGGGAAAACATGATCTTACCAAGCAAACTCAATAGTGACCAATCTTCAAGTGACAGAGACAGGTGTCCCGATGAAGCTCAATGAGCTTCAAGGCAATACCTAGAGGGAATTCAGAAACCCATCAGAGAAATTTAATAAAGAAATTGAAATTATTTAAAAAAACAAGCAGAAATTCTGAAGCTTAAGAATTCAGTGGACAAACTGAGGAATACATCAGAGTTGCTCAATAGCAGAACTGATAAAATTGCTGAAGGCAGGCTATTTGAAAATACACAGAAGAAAAAGAAAAGAAAACAGAAAGAATGAAGCATGCCTACAAGATCTAGCCTCAAAGGGACAATCTAAGTGTTATTGGCCTAAAAGAAGAGGTAGAGAGAGAGTAGGGTAGACGTTTTATTTAAAGAAATAATAACAGAGAATTTTCAAAATCTGATATTAATATTCAGGTACAAGAAGATCATAGAACATCAAGTAGATTTGACCCAAACAAGACTACTTCTAGGCATTTCATAATAAAGTTCATGGATAAAGAAAGGGGAAGCAAGAAAAAGGTAAAAAATAACATATAAAGGAGCTCTAATACATCTGGTAGCAGTCTTCTCAGTGGAAATCTTGTAGGCTAGAAGAGAGTGGCACGACATATTCAAAATGCTGAAGGAAGAAACCCTTAACCTTAGAATATTACATCCTGCAAAAGTATCCTTCAATCTTGAAAGAGAAATAAAGACTTTACCAGACAGACAAAAGCTGAGGGATTTTGTCGACACTAGAACTGTCCAACAAGAAACACTAAAAGAAGTCCTTCAGTCTGAAAGAAAATGATGTTGACAATTAATAAGAAATTATTTGAAGGTGTAGAACTCAGTAGTAACAGTAAGTACACAAATACAGAATACCAATTGCTATAATCTCAGTGTATAAACCACTTATATTTTGAATGAGAAGACTAAAAGACAAACTTATTAAAAATAATAATAAATTAATAATTATAATAGTTATAATAAATTTTTAAGAGAAAAATAGTATAAAAAGATATTGAATGAAAACAACAAAAAGATTAAAAGTGGGGAAGTTAGCTAGAGTTAAAGGGTAGAATTTTTATTATATTTCTCTTTGCTTATTTGTTTGTTTATAACCAGAGTTGTCATGTTTAAAATAATTGGTTATAAAATATTTTTTGCAAGCCTCACAGTAATTTCAAATAAAAAAAACCTACAACAGAACAAAACAAATAAAATGGGAGAAATTAAAACGCACTGGCACAGATAATCATTTTTAACAAAGGAAGGCAGGAAGGAATGGAGAAAGAAAGAAAAGACAGGACCACAAAATAACCAGAGATCAAATTATAACATGGCAGTAGTAAGTCCTTACCTATGAATAATAACACTGAATGTGAATGGACTAAACTTTCCAATCAAAAGACATAGAGCGACTTAATGGAAAAGAGACAAAAAAAAAGGGCAACTATACGTTGTCTGCAAGGAACACATTTCACTTATAAAGGCACACATAGACTGATAATAAAAGAATGGGAGTATGCCATGTAAATTGAACTAAAAAAGAGTATAGGAGTAGCTATACGTCTATCAAATAAAGTAGATTTCAAAACAAAAACTGTTAAAAAGAGGGAAAAAAGGTCATTGTATAATGATAAAGGGGTCAATTCAGCAAAAGGATGTAACAATTCTTAATATACGTGCACCCAGATATATAAAGCAAATATTTTCAGAGCTAAAGAGAGAGATAGATCTCAATGCAATAATCATTGGACCTCAACATTCCGCTTTCAGCATGGGATAGATCATCTAGACAGAGAATCAACAAAGAAATATTGGACTTAATCTGCACTATGGACCAAATGGACCTAACAGATACTTGCAGAACATTTTATCTAACAGCTGCCGAATACATGTCCTCCTCACCTCATGTATCATTCTCAGGGACAGAGCATATGTTAGGCCAAAAATCAGTCGTAAAATGTTAAAAAAATTGAAATCATACTAAGTATTTTCTTTGATCACAATGGAATAAAATGAGAAATCAATAACAAGAGGAACATTGGAAATATACAAACATGTGAAAATTAAACAATACACTTCTGAATGATCAATGGGTCAATGAAGAATAAAAAAGAAATTTTAAAAATTCTTAAAACAAATGAAAACGAAAACACAGCATATCAAAACCTATGTATAGTAAAAGCAGTAGTAAGAAGAATATTTATAGCAAGTAAGCACTTACATAAAAAAAGAAAAGCTTTAAATAAATAACAATGATGCATCTCAAAGAACTAGAAAAACAAGAACAAACCAAACCCATCATTAGTAGAAGAGAAGAGATATTATTAATAAAAATCTGAGCAGAAATAAATGAAATTGAAATAAAATAATATGAAAGATCAAAGAAACAAAATCTTGTTTTTTTAAAGGTAAACAAAATTGACACAGCATTAGCCAAACTAAGAAAAAAGACAGAAGACTCAAATGGAGACGTTATAACTGATATTGAAGAAATTCAAAGAATTATTAGAGACTACAATTAGAAACCAGTAGATTGAAAAAACTAGAAGAAATGGATAAATTCCTAGACACATACAATCTACTAAGACTGAACTAAGAAGAAATCCAAACCCTGAATAAATCACTAACATGTAACAAATCAGATGAAAGCAGTAATACCCAGAAAGAAGCAGTAATAAGAAAGTCTCCCATCAAAGTAAACCTTAGGATCCTAGGGTTTCACTGCTGAATTCTAACAAGCATTCAAAGAAGAAATAATACCAATTCTGCTTAAATTATTCCAAAAAACCGAGAAGGAAAGAATACTCCCAAGCTCATTGTATGAGGTCTGTATCACTCTGATACCCTGATCAGACAAAGACACAATAAAAAAAGAAAACTACAAGTTGATATCGCCGATAAACATATATGTAAAAATGCTCAACAAAAGAGTAGCAAACCAAATTCATCAACACAGTAAGAAAATTATTCATTATAATCAAGTGGGATCCATCCCTGGGACACAAGGATAGTTCAATATACACAAATCAATTAATGTGATACATGTACATCTTATCAATAGAACGAAGGACCAAAACCACGTAATCATTTCAATTGATGCTAAAAAAAATTCAATAAAATTCAACATTTTTCATGATAAAAACTCTTGAAAAACTAGGTATCGAAGGAATTTACCTCAAGATAATAAAAGAATAAAAGCCACATATAACAGATGCATAATAGTCTGGGAAAAAATTGAAAATTGAAAGAATTGCAAACAGAAAGGAAATGTTAAACTAGGCAGTTAGTTAGACATGTGCAGGGCAGGTGGTGAATGCAGCGAGGGTATTTTTAAAAATTTGAAATGCCTTAACAAAGGAGGGCCTGAATTGTCATACTAAGTTGTTATGCTGAGTTAACATGAGAAGGGGGCTGATCAAAACTTCACAAGTGAATTCCCCTAAGAGTAAAAACCAATCAATGGGACTGAATTAGTTTGCATTCCCACCAGCAATGTAGTAGTGTACCCTTTTCTCCACAACCATGCCAGCATCTCTGGTTTTGGGCTTTTGTAATGTAGTCTAATCTTGTTGGAGTTAAGATGATATCTCAAAGTAGTTTTGATTTGCATTTCTCTGATGATTAAGGATGATGAGCATTTTTTCACGTGTCTGTAGGCCATGCGCCTGTCTTCTTCAGAGAAGTTTCTCTTCAGGTCCCTTGCCCACTCTGAGACAGGATCACTTTTTCTTTTCTTGCTAATACGTTTGAGTTCTCTGTGTATTCTGGGTATTAAACCTTTGTCGGAGACATAACCTGCAAATATTTTCTCCCATTCTGAGGGCTGTCTGCTTGCTTTACTAACAGTGTTCTTGGCTGTGCAGAAGCTTTTTAGTTTGAACAGGTCCCAGTAGTGTATTTTTGATGCTGCTTCAATTGCCTGGGGGGGTCCTCCTCATAAAATATTCATTCAGACCTATTCCTTCCAGAATTTTCCCTGTACTTTCTTCTAGTATTTTTATAGTTTCATGTCTTAAGTTTACATCTTTAATCCAGTGAGAGTCTATCTTAGTTAATGGTGAAAGGTGTGGGTCCAGTTTTAGTCTTCTACAGGTTGCCAGCCAGTTCACCCAGCACCATTTATTAAATAAGGAATCTTTTCCCCACTGAATGATTTTAATTGGCTTGTCAAAGATCAAATAGTGGTAAGTAGCTGGGTTCATCTCTTGGTTCTCTATTCTATTCCATACATCTACCTCTCTGTTTTGTGCCTGTACCAGGCTGTTTTGATCACTACCAATTTATAGTATAGTCTGAGGTCTGGTAGCATAACTCCTCCTACTTTGTTTTTATTTCTGAGTAATGTCTTGGCTATTTGAGGTTTTTTCCGATTCCATATAATGCAATGAATTATTTTTTCAAGAACTTTAAAATATGACAATGGAACTTTAATAGGGATTGCATTGAAATTGTATATTGCTTTGGGTAGTATAGACATTTTAACAATGTTGATTCTACTTCTGTCCTTTTGGAAAGATATCTGGAGAATATTTAGAAACCTAAAAATAGAACTGCCATTCGATCCTATAATTCCTCTGTTAGGTATATATCCAAAAGACCAAAAATCACATTATAACAAAGATATCTGTGTCAGAATGTTTATTGCAGTGCAATTCATAATAGCTAAGTCATGGAAAAAGCTCAAGTGCCCATTGACCCATGAATGGATTAATAAATTGTGGTATATGTACACCATGGACTATTATACAGCCTTAAAGAAAGATGGAGACTTTACCTCTTTCATGTTTACATGGATGGAGCTGGAAAATATTCTTCTTAGCTAAGTGTCTCAAGAATGGAAGAAAAATAATCCAATGTACTCAGCCCTACTATGTAACTAATTTATA